>OX418226.1:3152167-3184575 GCA_948455865.1 Conomelus anceps | reverse complement strand
ATTCACACTTATCAGTGTGCACTATCAGAACGTGATCTTCAAGGTCAAACAGATAAACTGATCTTCCACAACCGCGGATTTGAACTGTAGTACAATTGTTTGTTGATTTATTCGCATTTTATAAGCGAATTATATGCATTTTATATGAGCTTTAGCTCATAGAACTCTTCATGAACAGCCTTTCAAGTACCTACATTCAAGTACAACAATTCGCTTACAAAAAAAAAAAATGAACGAAAAAAGATAAAGAACTAAAATGAGATAAAAATAATAAAAAAGACAAAAAGTAATACCTTCTTTAACAGAAATAAAGAGAAAAATAGTATTATTTTATTATTACAAAAGCAAACTGCTATCATCTACTTGATTAGATAAAATTAAACAGAATTTACTAATTATTATCACTGTATTTACTGTGCTGTAATTCAATTACCGTAAATTCATAATTCCATAAATTTAATATGATTTTCTGTGGATTACGTCTTGGAAACTCCAGTTAAGGAGTATAAGACAAGTCAGATCAGCAATTATACAATCTCATACACTAAAGTTATCATACACTTTAGTTACCATATACCAATCTCATACCAATACCATTACCAATCTCATACACTTTAGTTACCATAACTGCTATATGAATTTGATGAGGTGAGGCTTGATTTTGATGTGAAAGGAACTCTTGTGAATTATAAAAAATTTTATCAACTAAATATTTTCCAATTTTGTTTTTAAAATATTTCTATATTTTCAACTATATTTCTTTATATTCAAGGGTGACCGATTAGATTGGCCAGAAAACAAGACATGTTCTCTGTTGTAGAATCACTTCCCGGTGGTTCGGAACCCACCTAAAACCTTCGGTCCAACTAATCAATCGCCATCATTCAACTCATTATCCACTCACAGGTATCAGACCTATGTGGGCTTCATCCTCCAAAAAAAACGAATCAATATTTTATCAATTTAATCACTATTTTGATCAATTAATTAATACAATCAATAGCCTACCTATAATACTATAAAAGAGTTAAATAATAGCAGTTAATATCAAACAATTAAGTCATTAATAGAATAGTTTCAAACATAAATAATTGACAAGTTAATTTTGAAGTAACTGACAATTAATAGCACTGAGGAATTTCAAATTAATAAATAATAAAAAATAATAAATAAAATTATCATTAAATATTATTTTTTAAATAATAAAATATCAGTACATTTTTCTCTTACTTATGCGTGTGTTAGCTATTTCGCATTGTTGTAATGCTTCTTCAAATACGGTTGAAGGTTTACTGGGTCAGGTTTAGAAAATTGGAGTTACGGTTCCCCATAAAAGAGAGTACCATAGATGATAGAATCATAAAAACAAGTTTCAAAAAAATATATTTTTTACATTGAAAGACATGTATTTAAAATAGCATGCAATGGATTTTAAAGCTTTATTCAAAGATTCAATATCTTTCTCATCTATTTAAAAACTACAATGACATTTGAAGAAGTAAAAATAATTTTACCAACTGAATTTCAGCTATTAGCAACAGTAAATTTCCATGTCTAGTTAAAAAAATTATAATCCATAGAAATAAATAATTTAATAGGTATTTTATATCATGGAATGATGGAATACATAACAATTAACACAAAAAACAGGTTTTTTGTTAGACTACTAATAATATTGAAAAATCTCACTGATTCAAGAGGAAAAATATAGATTTAAAAAATAAAAAAATTATAATCCATAGAAATAAATAATTTAATCATTAATCTATAATTTTTAATTATAGAACAATGAAATAAATAAGTAGTCCAACAGATTTTTTTTGTAACTGAGAAATGAATTATATACCATTAATCCAAGAGGAAGATCTTATAACTACCGTACTACTAAATTGCCAAACAATATAAGATAACTGTTAAGATTAGGTAAGAACAAATTACAAAAATTACAAAAATAGTAAAAAGAAGTCTGAAAAATCGATAGAAATAATTGGTCTTGGATAGAAAAAAAATGAAAATTGTTAGAAAAGATAGAAATTGACAGATACCTTACTCACTTTAGATAGAAATAATAAAGTACTATTGAATAGAATAAAGATGCAGAATAAAGTACTATTACAGATGCTATCAGTTCCATCGATTTTTTAAATACAAGGTGGAAATATTTGAATTATTTTAAAGCTTTCAAGTCACTGGTGGAATTTTCTTCTTTTTCCTCTTGATTTTCTTGGGTGTAGTTGATGTCTCTTGGGTACTAGACAACGGAGGACTGGAGGTGGTTGTTATGGTCCACTTATCAATAGCTTCTTGTGACAGAGAGTTGCATGAAAAACTCGAGCAAGACTTTCTTCTGATAACAGAGAACAACTCGTCCAGGGCGTAAGTTGTCAACTCTGTTTTGAGGGATCTGTGGGAAGTCAGAAGAAATATGTATTAGGAAATATAATATAATTCAAAAAAACAGCAAAATAAAGTAGACTAATAACGTTATTTGATGGAAAGGAATTGAAAAAATTAAGTAAAAGGGTCGCATTTATGAACGTACCTTCAGTGTCTCTTTTGACTCGGGGACTTTTGAATTGTAATGTATTTCAAGGCATTTCAAGAGTCTCTCTATTTGAGAGACACTGATGTACTGTAACGTTCATAAAATTCTAGTTTGGGCGGTAACATATATATTATATTTATATAATTGGCGGACCGCTTAGCGCAGTTGATTGGGGCGTCGCAACTTCAGCTTGCTGTCGTGGGTTCGAATCCCGCTCCTCCGTCTGGGATCTATGTGTGTTATCATTCACCTCATTACCCACGCACAAGTCTCGGACTTATGTGGGCATCATCAGCAATAAAAAAAAATTCATCAACCCATTCACCTCATTACCCACGCACAAGTCTCCAGACTCATGTGGGTATTGTCAGCAATAAAATATACTAAAGTTGACAGTGTAAATAGAAATAATTGAAAATATGTTTTTCCACGATTATATGATCAATAACTGTTTCCCAAAAACAACCAAATTAATTTAAAAAATTATACAATTAAAAATAGCTATTTTTTATGTCTAATCAACAAGTTCAACAAGTTTCTAAATAATTAAACAAATAATATTCGCTAATATTAAATACCGTTCATAAATTCACATTTCTGTATGAATTTTATTAATCAACACCAACTAAATGTCCTTATACCATGGGGTCTTATTGTCTGGGGTCTTATACCATGGGTTGATGTGTGGTGGGGGGGTGGAGGAGGAGGAAGAGAAGGGGGAAGGAGTCGAAGGAGGAAGAGGAAAAGGAGGAGGAGGAGGAGGAGGAGTAGGAGGAAGAGGAGAAGAAGGAGGAGAAGAGGGTGGGGGAAGGAGGAGGAGGAAGAGGAGGTGGAGGAGGAGGAGGAGGAGGAGGAGGAGGAGGAGGAGAGATGTGTAGGAGCAGAAAGAATAAACAGTAGAACTATTTTTGAGGGATGTTATCAGGTAGAAACAGAAAGTCAGGTACCATGGCCCCTTTAAGTCTCCATACCCCCTTTCTATATTTGAAAATTTTCTTAAATAAATATAGATATAGTTCTAGCTTGAACAAATGTATAGAATTTCATCTATTACGGATGTAGAAAGAAGGAGCTCTAGCTGTTCTAGCCTGAATAAATAAAAGTTGAAAAAATTGATTGATTTATTCATTGAGTCATTATGATGAAAATTATGCGTTTAGTTTAATTAATTGGGACTTGGGATGCTCTACTCCAAACCATCAACCAGTGCCACCATCTATTGGTAACACCCATTCTCGTAACCATATAAGCTAACTTGAGGCTCTATCAACTCAAGGTAGCCTCAAGCTGGATAAATAAAAGGAAACCTCCATTTTTAATATCATTAATTAGTTATTTTTTGTAGGAATTTGCTTACTTTTGTGATAGAATCCAGTAGACCCTCTCCTCAATGGTACCCGAGTCATTATTGGCCACTCCCCTGAGCGCGGCCTCACATACTTCTCGCATGTCACACTGTTCCGCCTCCAGGCCAGAATTCGCTGCCCCCGAGGGCAGTCGATCACTCACTTCCCGCCCCCCTGACACCTCACCCAAGTGTTGGGGGCGTCTTCTCATAACTCCCCTGCAATTTAAAGCGATTATAAATGTCAAAAAAGCGGAATTTCATACATGATATAGCAGATAGTTATAAAAAAATGTCCTATTTTTAATTACTTCTGCTCTATAAAACCTCCCGATGGTTCGGAACCCACCTAAAACTGTAGGTTTAACTCACCAATCACTATCACCCAACTCATTTCACGCACAGGTCTCAGACCTAAGTGGGCTTTATTCTCTGAAGAAATCTTTTTCGAAGATTACGTCTTGTAGACTCCGGTTGTGGAGTATAAGACATGTCAAGTCAAATCAACAATTATGTGAAATATTACTCACTAGTTGCCTCAATTACAATTCAAATTAGTTGAGGTGAGGCTCAATTTTGATCTGAAAGGAACTCTTGTACATTTTAAAAAGCTTATCAACAAAATATATTTTTCCTACAGCTGATCGTAAAGTAGTTCTTTACGTACTAAAATCTAATTGTAAAATACCTCTTTACTGCTCCGCAAGCGGTAAAGTACTTTACGCTCGCCAGCTGTTTTCTTTACGCTTCTGTTTTGATTTTGATGTCTTCTCATTGGTGGATCATGGAATCCGTGAGATTCACATAACCTCAAAAAAGTCGAACGCTAACCAAATCCGCGCACGGTCTGTGATGTTACAAACTACAAACTTTTATTGTGTTGGAATCCAGAACTGCAGTTGTAGGAAAAATATTGTATGCAATTCGCGCGTGAAGCTTCTTTATCGCTCTCGCAAAATTACTGCGCTCCGCTGTGCGTCGCGCAGTAATATGTTTTGGCTCGAGCGATAAAGTCGCGCTTCACGCTCTCAATACATAAATAACTATTAAATTGTTTTTTTAATATTTCCAAGACTCTGCGGTATCTTGTTATAGAATTTCCTACCAATATAACTAGATTCAAATAAGTAATGAAAATAATATTGAATCAGCTACTATTGTGACTCACCAAGTAATAATCTCCTCGGCTTCGTGTATTTTTAAAAAAGTTTTTTGAGGATGAAGCCAACATAAGTCTGAGACCTGTGTGTGGGTAATGAGTTCGATGAGTGATTGATGAGTAGGGCCTACAGTTTTAGGTGGGCTCCGAACCACCAGGAATTGATTTTGCAGCAGAGAATAGTGTCTAATTTGCTGTCCAATCTAATCGGTCACCCTTACAAAGAGCGCTCAGGAGAACGCAGCTTATCTCTATCTGATTGAACAGATACCTGCTACGGCTCACGGCTATCACTTCCCTAGTATTATAATCATGTAAGTTACATTAAGTTTGATTTACGTCAGTCTTCATAGCAGAGTTTCTCGTCAAAAAGGTCTAATTGCTAAAATCGATTAGTAATAATTTTTGGGTGGGGCTCACAATGGTGGTGGAGGTGGGGGGGGGGGGTGATGTCCGGGGATAGGAGGGTCCGGAATTTTTTTTAATTTAGTGGTGTAAAATGCTAATTGAGACAACTTGTTGGGCTGAAAAGTTCAAAAGAAATTTTTGAAAAATTACTACCCAAGAACCCAGGTGGCCAGGTTTGAAATGATTAGGTTTGATGTACTAATATCTGTGTCTATGGTGACTTATGCACTGAATCTCAAAATTAATAGGATGATAATAAATTGCAATTCAAATAAACATGAAGAAAACAGTCCTTTTTATAAGTTTCATATAATATTATGTCATTAATTATCCTAAAACGCACCCAACCCAAAGTTCATGAAATCGTGGATTTTTTTATCATAGCACACTGATTTTGCACGCTTGCATAGAACTTGCATTTATTTGTGTGTTTTCATTTATAAAATCCTGATTTCAAGAAATTTGGGTGCGTTAGACTAGTGGGTTATACGGAATTTTAACTTGAAAACTAAATTTTCTACAAGATTAGTTTTATTCAAAAAGGTGATTTATCAATAATTAACAAAGTTAAACCACTTAAAACTTGAAAAATTGCGTTTTATTTAATGTAATATCTTAATAATTATGGTAGTTACAGTTTTCTAACATGTTTTATTCGTTTTCGCAGCTCATTTTAAATCAAAGTTATCCATTTGAGCACCTAAATAAAGAATCTAGAAGTTTCTGTATGAGTAAATATTGAGGCAATATTTGAACCGTAATCTGACTATAACTGTAGCTATATTCTATTACACAATCAGGGTTTCTGTATTCTGTTCGTTATAATACAACAATACAGACAGACCCTTTGGCTTTAATAAGTCCTTATCTATTAGTTATTTGAGAATTTTCTATTTCTGTCATTTCGGGGGGGGGGGGGCATGGGCCCCCCCCTGGCTACGCCACTGCCATCATCCAACTCATTACCCACGCACAGATCTCAAACCTGTGGGCTTCATCTAAAAAAAATTAACTTCTTTATGAATCTGTACTAGTGTGTTGTTAGCTTCTTTGTCAAATTCAATAATAATTATGAAGATTATTCCAATTTGAATATTTTAGACACAGGTCTCGACACATAGTTTCTATGCAATAAAGTAAGTAGTAAGTAAGCAGGCTATTACGTGCCGCAGACGGAAATCCGGGACCCACTCTTGTGTTAAAAACACTTTCCCCCGTTTTAGAGCGGCCTTTCTAAAATGTCCACTCAAAACAAGCTTATCGTTCAGCTTTTAGTGGAGAAAAATGTTCAACATTTTCCTTGATTGAATCATCCTTACTGTCTTCACCACTTCACAGCTCATCCTTTCTATATGTCTGTGAATTATGGTGTCATTTATTTTCACTTTTACTAGATGAATTCCAAACAGAACAAGCCACATTGAATTCTATTTATTGATTTCACTATTAATGAGGTTTTGACTTGCAGTAAAAATACGAATAGTTATTTTAAATAAGACACTGTTCTCTGCTGTAAAATCACCTCCCGGTGGTTTGGAACACACCTAAAACTGTAGGTCCAACTCATCAATCACCATCATCCAACTCATTACCCACGCACAGGTCTCAGACCTATGTGGGCTTCATCCTTTAAAAAAAGAAGTAAATTAGAAGTGATTGAAATGAATTATTTATAACCTAATTAGCAGTAAGAAGAAAATTGAGCCATCGTTAAGGATTCAACTGAGGTAGAAATAAACAGAAATATTATTTTTTAGAACTATTATCCATTAAATAATCAAGAACTATTTTAATCTGACCTATTTAACATAACGTATGTTATAATGCCGTAAAATCACTTCCCCGCGTTCGAAAACCACTTAAAACTATAGGAAAAAATTCCATGTTGAATAAAGTTATCCTGACATCAAGATCAAGTGATCTTGACACTGATTGTTCCATGTATTACGTGCACAATGTTCATTGAACAATTTTTTACAACATATATAATATTAAAATTCAATTTTCAGACTATTTAGAGTTATGATGTTGAAGATCATCTTGTTTCCACTAATATGTATTATAAACTTAAAAAACACTTTTGAATGGAAATTGACTCACGTTATGGCGTGACGGCCGTTTCGCTCTGTTGTCTAGAGCATCATCAGACGACCCACAGTACACTGATGATGCTCTAGACAACAGAGCGAAACGGCCGTCACGCCATAACGTGAGTCAATTTCCATTCAAAAGTGTTTTTTAAGTTTATAATATTTAGAGTTATTTATTTATTTATAGGCCAACAGTCAAAATACAACAAATAAGTTAAATGAGAAATTATTGAAATTAATACTGTACAGCATTATAAACAGAAAGAAGAAGATGGTGTGATGTTTTCCATGGCGAAATACTTGATGAACAATCTAATATTTGAAACTGAAACTGACACTATATTTCAATTGAATATATGATTTTCACGCACTTATTCTACTGGATATACTGGAGGAATGCATTTCACTTCTGAAAAGAAGTCTGACGAAGCTTCTTTTCATAAGTGAAATGCACTCCTCCAGTACAAGTGAGTTAAAATCATATATTTAATTTAAATACAGTCTCAGTTTTGATATTAGAATAAAATGGGTCATAAATGAGGTTATAACTTCAAGTAATAATTTAACTACAGTGGTTCTTGAAAATAAATTAGAATATAAAAGAATAAAAATATGAATGAGATGCAGGAGTCCTATTACTCACTGGGTAGCATTCACATTGACTACAGCTGGTGTAAGCGCTGCTACGAAAAGTCCCAGAGGCACAATGGTTGCCAAAAATTTCAATGCTTGGCTCATTGTTGACATTTTATGGGTAGATCTGCAAAAAAATTAATGTAAAAAATTATTAGCCTAACATTTGTCCCATTTCCCCGGAAATAGTCACTGTTTTAGGTAGTTTAATAAGCTTTTATTATAGGTTTATAAGTTTTTATTTAAACAGAATTTATTAATTTCGAATTCCTTTAACTGCTATCAGTTTATACTGAAGACTTCCGCAATGGCGGATATTGACAACAGTATTTAATAGCTGATGGAAATCGATGAATGCTACTGTACAAAAATATCAGTCACCACCGGGAATCGAACCACGGACCTCCCAATTGCCGGTCGGGCGCCTTAACCACTAGAACATGGAGACCTTTCTGTACAGCAGCATTCATTTTTAACTTGGCCATATCGGCTCGTATCTCACAAGTTAGTTCGAAGTTACTGACAATTGAACAAACTGACAAATTTACTTAAACAGAATTTATTAATTTTTATTATCTTTTAGGAAATTCATGGAAGAATCTTTTTCATTTCAATATAAATAAATAAATAACAGTTGATATTTATATTAACAGTTAAATAAATAACAGTTAATATTTCAGTAATCTTATAATCTCGAACCCAAGAGCCTTTAAAAATATATGACCAAACCCCTATTGCACAACCTTAAAATATTTACAGATGTGATGATTTTTAAATAATTAAAAGAATATCGAAATAAGATAATCATAGAAAGAAATGATCATATTCAAAGCTAGAACAGGCTGGACTTATGATTGAATGATAACGCCCAAGTTTCACAACAAATAAAGTATTTTCTGTGATTATTCTCTTGTGTATTAAAAAAAGGTTATCAGTTATATTATAATTAAAGTTTAGTAATCTGACTTGTCTTATACTCCTTAACTGGAGTCGCCAAGACGTAATCTACAAAAAAAAATATTATTCATTAACTTTCGAAGTTGAATAATTCCAAACATGTAGATTTACTCTTAAAAGCTCCTTCTAAGATTTAAGTACTTCTTTTTTATAATACAGTATACAATATTCTAAGGTACCGTATTCTCTTTTTTAGTAACAGTAGTTATTTTCTTTGTAAGGCCCTATTAAATTTTTCTAGTGTTCTGCTACCTTATTAAATAAATTTTATATAAATTTATAGTTTATATTTTAGAATTTTGTTAATGAATGTAAACTTTTTCTTATAAAGTAAACATCTTATAATGTAAATTTACCTTATAACTTATAATAATGATAGAAACTTCTAGAATCATCAATTTACGTTTACCCTTGAAATGTAACTTTCTTATTAATTATAATTATTATCATTTTTTATTACTTATAATGAAAATTTATGTGATTGTAAAATAGAATATTGTTTTTGGGTTTGGTAGTATCATTTTATAAATCAATTTTCAATTATCAATAAATCAATTTTTAAATCAGTTGAAATTAACTATAAATAGTAAGAAATGCCAATACCTTCAATTCAAAAACAAACATAATTTAAATGAAGATAGGGCTATAAACGTGTTTGTAAACGATAATCAATTAGACCAGGAAGAAAAAATTGCATTTCTAGGAGTTACGTTGGATAGACGATTGACCTGGACTCCATACATTGAGAAAATATGTAGTAAAATTTCATCTGGGGTATTTGTCCTGCGACAGCTCGCTAGATTGAATGACAAAAAGTTACTTTTTACAGCTTACCATGGGCTCTTACTGTCACATAGTAGGTATGCTATCTTAGTATGGGGTAATTCATCAAAACAAAATCTTGATAGGGTGTTTAAGATCCAAAAGAAAGCGGTTAGGTGTATAGAAAGAGTAAATAGATTAGATTCATGTAGGCCGTTGTTCAAGAGACTTGGTCTCCTAACTGTACCCTGCTTATATGTGTATGAAGCTACTTTATATGTAAAAACGAATGATATTAACCAAAATCTTGATGTACATGATTATAATACAAGAAGCCGAGGAGATTATCACTTGGTGAGTCACAATAGTAGCTTATTCAAACAAAAACCTAGTTATATTGGTAGGAAATTCTACAACAAGCTACCGCAGTTTTTGAAGAGTCTTGAAAATATAGAAATATTAAAAAAACAATTGAAGAAATATTTAGTTGATAAAGCTTTTTGTAGTGTACAAGAGTTCCTTTCACATCAAAATTAAGCCTCACCTCAACTAATTGAAGTAATTATGGTATCTAGTGTATAATATTATTGTTGATCTGACTTGTCTTATACTCCTTAACTGGAGTCTCCAAGACGTAATCTACAAAAAAAAAAAAAAAATTTCATATCAAATTTGGATTGTTTCTAGCCAATATTCCAACATAACTGATTCTGAACATATGTGGTTTGGACTGCTCCTAATAGTATAAGTCATGATATTTGAATGATCCTTATAACATAAGTCATGTAATTTATCAATGAAGTCGAATTACTTTACAAACAATCAATACATTGTTTTCTTGTGTGAAAAACAGGTGTTTAAGCATTTGAAACATTGTCAATTCCAATTTTTCAAAATAAATTAGTTTTTTCCATTTCCTGAAAAATATGGTTTTTTGACTTATATTCTTTTTCCCTAGCACCCTAGATTTATATTACAAGGTCTATTTTCTTCCTGGAAACCAATATCGCCGATCTAGCATGCCTTAAAGATGAGTTTCGATAAATCGAAAACGTTCGGCCTAGAGAGTGAGTAAAATTTTACTTATTCAATTAAATTTGATTGCAAGTCGTTAAATTCACTTAAATAGTCTATTTTCTCATTTATTCACTGACAAAAGTTGGTTTTAAAGGAACTGACAATTTCATCAAAATTACAAATATATAGAGAATCTAACAAAATCTTATTGAACTGAAAAAAAAATTTTATGTGAAAATAAGCACTCACATTTCTTTGTACCACAGTTTTTCGCTCTGTTGCGGCACTCGCTTCGAGATCACTATGTCTGATGATGCTCAACAACAGAGCGAAACAATTGTACCTAACACAACAAAATGTATGTATCTCCACATGAAATATTTTTCTCAGTTTAATTATTCATCTGTGGTAAGATAGAACCATATGATCCAATAAAATCTATTCTATTAATTCTCTCGTTGCACCCACTCAGTAGACATCTGTGTCAATGCTTGCCGCATAAATCCCCATTGCTCATCAAAATGAAAGTCACGTCCTCTAAGGAGGTGTCTAAAATGGTGTTTTAGTCGTAAAAAATCTTTTAAAATTCTTATTTTACTTCTTGCTTCCCATCCTCCTCATCCCTCACCTCTTTTGACAGTCTACGACTAGGTTGGGTAGGTTAGTTAGGTTAGGTGGACGGTAGTCCACAGTCGCGTGGCCAGTAGGAACACGTCTAGCGAATGAGCACTAACCAATTAGCGGCAATTAATCGACAGCAGTGAGCCATCAGCTGTTTGGGCATGCTCTAGATGCTCTCTGGCAAGCTGAGCTGAGCTGAGCTGAAAATTCAGCTCCAGCTTCCGGAAAAAACTAAGCAGTGATGCTCTGATAACAGCGCTGGCTGCTGGTTACGCCTACTGAGCGCGTTCTTCCATGCTTTTACCAAATTTAGATATCACTTTCGACGCTTCCACTTCGACATTGAATTAGGCCCATCGCCGAAAATGACATCCTCGGCGGGTGTCTGCCTGTCTGCTGCAGGAGTAACCGTTACTAAAGTATTTTCACTTTCTTATCAGTCAGGGATTATTGTTTTATTGAAAGGTTGGCTTTTTATTCTTTGTATTTACTCATTTATTCATGCAGACAACAACAGGAGAACCGTTTCTAAAGTATTTTCACTTTCTTATCAGTATACGATTATTCTAATATCAGAACTGACACTGTATTCTATTTAATATATTGTACTTTACTCACTTACATTGGAGATTAAATCAAAATCAAATCAAATTGGATCTTATTTTCCATGATCACAAGTAACAACAATTCGAATCATACAATAACATTGCATTTCTTGTAAACAAAAATATTATATAATACTTATAGTAGAAAATGAAGAAATATTCTATCATAATAATTAAATATAGGTTGAAGTTTAACATTATTACACAGGAATACAACGCATTTTCAATTTTTTCTTTTATTACGGTAGTCATAATTTTTTTTAACAATACATATCAACACTGGAACTCTACAGTTCTGAAATCTTCTTGGTGAGCTTGAAATGAAAATGTGATTTTTTCAATCTTTACTCTCTAAATCATATGTCCTGCTGACAAAAATAGCTTTTCTAATGTCATAAAAATTCATAAATATTTTTCTAGTGGCCTGATTGACTGGAACTCTGTATCAAATTATTCTTCAGGTCAAAATCTACCCAGAACTCTCCTCTTTTTGTTGATCAGAGTGATATTACGTGTTCTGCTGACAAAAATATGTTTCCAGAGTGGAAGTTAGCAGCGCATTATTTCAAACTCAATTATCTTTCTTATTTTCTTGGAACTATTGTTATAAACTATCAGGAACTGTAGAACTATTGTGTCTGCTAATAGAACTTTTGTTTTTTAGTGACCTTCTAACAAATGTTCTGCTAACTTCACACTGACGACCCTTATTATAAAGAGCCATTTCAGTCGCGGTCACGAGCCACAATTTAGGCTAAATTACATTAGCTGAGCGTCTGACCGATCACAATAATGTAAAAGTACATGAATGCATAATATGTTTGGACCGTCAGCTGATTTTTAAATCAAATTTACCTGGCTAGTGCAATTTCTTCTCAATTGTGGCACGCGACCGCGACTGAGGTGGCTTTGTATAATAAGGTTCTAAGATAAAGCCTTTTTGAAACTAAAAAAAATTAGCTGGAGAAGCCAAATTCAGCAAAATTTAGCAAATACTATATTAGCGAAAATTAGTATTATTACTGCAGCCATCACTTTTTCTCAAAACATGTCCAGCCCATCTAATATCCTTCTACACTTAAACTCACACACAACATATCCGGATCCCTAGATAGTTCTCTGTTGTGTCTTTTCTTCCTCCACTCTCCTCCCTCATTCATTGGCCCATACATTTTCCAAAGAATCTCGTTTTCAAATACAATCAATTTCCTTCCCTCTTTTTTATCTAATTTCCATGTCTTCGCTCCATAGAGCAATATTGGACTGATAAATATTTATTTTTTTAATGAATAATTAGACGAAATTTACACAACAAATATATTGAGAAACTAGTTTTGGTTGTTATACATTATCAATCTCAATCAAAGGGTTTGATTGAAATTGATAATGGTATAACATCTAAAACTAGTTTCTCAATATTTTTTTTTAATAAATAATGTGGTTGTGACAATTTCGTCTAATTATTCATTATGGATACCTTCCACAACATCACCTTCGCCACTACAAAGAAAGTTAATTTTTTAAATTATTTTGGTTTTCGTGACAATAATTTTGTTGCATGCATAAAAACATTTGGTTGCAAGATTTAGCCTATTTTTATTTCTGTTTCTTCTAAAAGACAACGCCTAGATACTTGAAAGAGTCTATACTTTTTCAAAATCATGACCATCTGCTTGGAGAGGACCTTGGTCTATGTTATCTGGATTTCTTGTGAAATGAATATGTTTCTAATAAAAACTCAGGAGTGTACTGTGGGTCGTCTGACGATGCTCTTGACAACAGAGTGAAACGACCGTCAGCCCATAACGTGAGTTAATTTCCACTTAGAAGTGTTTTTCAAGTTTTTATTATATATTAGTGGAAACAAGATGGATCTTCAACATCAGAATATATTTCTTTTTTGTGTTATTTACTTTCAATCCTAGTTTTCCTGCTTCCTCCATAAACACTTTTAATAATTAACATAGAAGAGCTATTAATATAGTGCTGTATACAATTATATTATTAAAATGATGAATCAGGAAAAAAACAAATCCAACTCACCCATAACTATAAACATCATATCCATGAGGCTCTGGATACAGTCCAGAACTAACCGATGGTGTTTCCAGCTGACCACGTCTTGGTAGTTCTGTGGTGAAAACGACTGATTCAATATTCTGTTCAAATCTCACCGGTTTCTCAACGGCTGCTAGATTGCTGACATGAGGAAATCTGACATTGGAAGTGATGTCATGATGGTGGTGAGGGGGAGGAACCATCCAGGGTGGGGGAGACACTGGTATCCTTGGATAATCTTGATCATTCAAATTGTTAAAATCCTCTACATGACGTGGATCTACCAGATATCCTTGAGAATTTGCAATCTTTGAGGAATCTGGCCCAACTGAGACACTACCGGTGCTATAAGAAATCTTGGGTTCGCCCCCTTCATAATGGTATGGAAAACTATTAACAGATTCTTCGGGCTTTACATCTGGGTAAATTTTAATGGAAGACACATTATTCTTCTCAAACTTGATCCGTTTTTGATCATACTTATAACCCTTGGAACCCCAATCAACCGATTCTTTGTTATCTACACTAGTATTATTCTGAGTATTTGAACCAGGCCTCTGATCATACTTAGAACCCTTGGAACTCCAATCAATAGATTCTTTTTTATCTACACTAACGTTATTCTGAGTACCAGTATTTGAACCATGCCTCTGATGATCATATGTATAACCTTTTGGTCTCCAATCACCAGATTCTTTTTTATCTAAACTAGTATTATTATTAGGACCAGGCCTACTGAAAGCATTGAAGTAAATTGGTTCACTGACTGTACCAATACTGAAAGGTCTTTCCCTGATCCCTCCACCACTATTAATCTTGACCACTCCATGGTTGTCTCTGTATTTGTTCATATAATCATCAGGTATACTGCCAAGGTATGGGCTAGCAGTGAAATTGTCCCTAAGTGTTGCATTTGTTGTAACCTTGACATAGGATTCTTCAGATGTGGTATTCAATCTTCTCACCAATGTATTATTGATGGTATTTTCAACATTACTTATTTCTGGGATGGTGACAGATGTGTTTTTCCCTCTCACTAGGGAGTTATTTTGAGTACTTTCATTTTTCTCAAATGTAAATACCGATTTTTCTAGGTGGTCAACATCACTAACCACAAAGCCACCACTGGTTGAGGGTACTCCGGCTACAATCAACGACTTTTCAACTGTCATAAGATCATCTGTGGAGTTTGCCTCATGACTGCTGCTTAAACTTGCACCAAAAACCTGTTGGCTTACGGTATTGAGCTGAAGTATCAGGTAGCATATGCTGAATGTGGTTGTACATGCCTGAAAAAATTTGAGAGACTTTGATGATAATATTGAAATATTTGGAATGATTACCGTATCTTAAAAAAGTTACTGTATCATTACAGTGGAATCACCTGAGCTCCAATCATTTGAATCACATCAAAACAGCAAACTGCTAACTTTCACTGAGATTTTCAGCAAATAATGATTTTCATTCATACAAAATGCAACTGATGTACATCACTTGTGATTGCATAAGTTATGAATTATTTGAAAAAGTGTTGCTGTCTCGTTTAATTAATTAAAAATGCATTACTGTATCGAAAATGAGCGTTTTTCCCTTCAAATACACCCTTTTTTCTAAAAAAAAATACAATCATCTGAATTTCTGATTATCCGAATAGCTAGGGACGAGTCTCAAATTGATTCAGATAATAATTAGAGTTCTACTGTAATTCAGTGATTAGCATGTAGTTTACTTTATTTTGAAGACATTAAAATGGAAAGATATTGATGAAAGCTAAAGTAGATAATGAAAGTAAACGTTTTAAGGGGTTCTGTAAAGAGTAAAATCATTAAAATACTCTTCATAACAAAAATACTTGTTTTTTCATCATCTCCTCATACTCATGCATAAGTCTCAGACTAATGTGGGCTTCATCAACAAGAAAATAGGCACAGTAACAACTTACTTTTCTCTTAAAATCTATTATAACCATTTAATATAAAAAACTGATCCTGTATTTCTATTTAAATTATGATTTATTCACTTGTACACGAGGGATGCATTTCGCTTCTAAGGAAAAGCTTCATGAAATTCATCCCTCCAGTACAAGTGAGTAAAATTCATAATTTAAAAATTTAAATAGATATACGGTGCCAGTTTTGATATTAGATTGTTCATCAAGTATATCGTCATGGAAAACATCACAAATTTATTATGTTACTGGCTCACAATAATTATTATTACCAGCACATTCTTGCTATGAGCTATAAACTATATCCTTGCATAAAATTAGAATTTTCAATGACCTATTATTGTCAATATTCTGTAGTCAATGCGCAAACATGGAGGTCTTAAGTGTGATTCATAGCATTAAAATAAATTTCGAATAGGCCTGCCAATTAGTTGAATATAATTGGAAATTTAATTATTATAGTTTAAAATATTGCAGTATCCAATCACTCGATCCATCATGGATTCCCAAAATTTTTGAACAATCGAAAAAATTAAACAGTGGAAAGGTTAAGCATGCCGTTCTGATTTTTCACGCTATTTATGATCTGGTCAAAGTCGGTAAATAGATCGCCGATAAAGATATCAGTACAGTATGCAAAATTTAAAAATATATAAATAAAACTCACGTAATTTATAGCGGAACGCTCCCAAAGCAAGTAGAATGTTCAATAAGCCTTGATATTTATTAATTATTCTATTTTTATTTATTTTTTCTAAATTTATTTATTTTTCTTTAAAGTTCATTGGACAACCGATTAAGAACCTTAATGACATAAAATAAAAAGCAACTTAAAAACTGTAAAAAAAATAAAAATAACAAAAAAGATAAATAATACAATTTTTTGATAAATTGATAATAAGAAAGAAGAGGAGAAGTACTCAAAGATATAGGAGAAAGTAGAAAATAATAAATAACTTATTAGAGGGAAAGAAATTACCTTTAAGTTAAATTTAAACTTTGAAAGTGTAGCATGAAAATATAGTTTAAAGAAAAGAATGAATAAAGTAAAGAATCTAATATCAAAACTGACACAGTATTTCTATTTAAACTATGATTGTTACTGGAGATACTGGAGGGATGCATTTCACTTCTAAAGAGGAGCTTCATCTGCCTTCTCCTTAGAAGTAAAAAGTATCTCCAGTATAAGTGAGTGAAAATCATATATTAAATAGAAATAGTGTCAGTTCTGATATTAGATTTTTCATCAAGTATTTCGTCATGGAAAACATCACAGAAATAATAAGGAAGATGGAAAATATTCAGAGAATTTAGTAAATGACGAGCTAGATAAAAATAATTATTAGTCATTCATGAAGCAGAATAATTATATTAAAACTAATTATTATAGCGGTCATAAAAAGGATCAATGAATGTGTTGAGTCTATTGTATAATCATAAAGTTCTAAGTTATTTAGGTATGAATTGTAATGGTGAGTGGTTCTGATAAACGGAATTTGTAACAGCATATTTACTTTTTTTTAATAAATTGTTTTGTTTTGACAGATTGGTTTCTACTTTCTTGCAGATTTGCCGCCTAGTGGGATCAGACTAAAAATAGATATATTATATTATGTATACATATTATAAATATATATTAATAGCATATATTACGTTATTCATGACCTGGTCAATGTCGGTAGAGTGCCGCTAGGTAGGTATCGGAACGGTATGCCAAAACTCTAAAATAATATCGGCGATGATAGAATAACGTTTGTAACCACCTGATGACCCCATGGAAGGGTTGAAACCGGTAGTGAACAAATAATTATTGGATACCAAAACGCAGGTATTTGAACCTTTCTTTATTAACTAAAATAATGATGGAAATACTAAAAAATAAAAAAACTCACGTAATTCATAGCGGGACGCTCCTACTGAGGTGAACATGTCAAACACTAACGCACTACTAGCAAACACCGTAACAATGTAGAAATATTTATAACGTTCCGCTATTGTAACAATAATTTCTGTCAACGAAAGTCTTACAATAATTACGACATTCTATTGTTTAAAAAGGAGAGGCCATTGTTAGTCTGCTACAGTGTCCGTCATGAAAAACTATCAGGGAAATCATCAGAGATGACACTTTCTGTACATTATAATTATAACATTGTTCTGGAGCATCAGTGTTACACAGAGTATTACGAATGTGGCAGCGCTAGAAAATTGTTAAAAGTTTAGACTTTTTCCAATTTGCTTAAATGATGATAATCAGCTATACTAGGAAGAAAATATTGCATTTCTAGGAGTTTTGTTGGATAGATGATTAACCAGGGCTCCATACATTGAGAAAATATGTTGTAAAATGTCATCTGGGGTATTATTCGTCCTGTGACAGCTTGCTAGATTAAATTACAAAAATTTACATCTTACAGCTTACCATGGACTCTTATATTGTCACACATTATTTATATTTATTTATTAATTAATTTATCTAACATTCAATCAATGTGAATACAACAGGCTATTACCCAAAACTGCTTTTCATAAAATTTCAAACTAGAATAAAAATATCTAGGTTAGGTCTGCTTCACTTAAAATTTCACCTTGAAGCACAATAATTTACCGTATTATGTACCGTATGCTATCTTAGTATGGGGTTAACTCATAAAACAAAACCTTGACAAAGTGTTTGAGATCCAAAAGAAAGCTTTATGTCAAGCTTTTTGTCAGGTGTATGGAAAGAGTAAATAGATTAGATTCATGTAAGCCGTTGTTCGAGAGACTTGGTCTCCTAACTGTACCTGGTTCGGAACCCACCTAAAATTGTAGGTCCAATTCATCAATCACCTCATTGTGCGCCCACGCACAGGTCTCAGTTGAATGCTTTATTTAAAAAATTTTAGTACATGACTTTTGAGTATTTAATTTTTGTTTACCACTTTATTGAAGTCGGTTTCTTTTTTGTTACAATTTTTTTCAATTGAACGATTTTCTTGACTTGAGGGACTTTTACAATGTAATGTACTTATATAGGCATTTCAAGAGTCCCTCGAGTCAAGAGACACTGAAGGAACGTTTAATAAATAAATAGGTAATAATAATATTAATAATATCGTGTGACCTGGCTGGCTCAGGTCTGGTGTCAGAGTTATCAGGTCGCACCTGAATAAGTTCAGGGCCTCTGACAAGTGACTTAACGACTGTTTTTTAGGCAGCCGGGACCGACAGCTTAACGTGTCCTCCGAAACACGTGATATATTTTAGTATATAGGTATATATGTTTATAAAAGTTATAACAATAATAAATAAATAGGTGTATTAATCAATGAACAGAAGATCAGTGCAAGTTATAAAGTTTTATTTATCATAAAACAGCTTTACAGGAAGATAATTGATTGAAACAAACAAATTAGCAAACTTTATCAAAATTCTAGTGAAACAATAATATTCTAGTGGGTAAACAAAAAGTGCTGGTTCAGCTATCGACTATTTCACAGCTGTGATACTTTGAGGAGGTTTCAAGCCAACTTTCAATAGGACTGCTGGACAAATTTACAAGATCCTCATTGGAGGAATGCTCTCTTAGCGGTGACATTTCGACCAATCGGCCGTTAGGAACCGGTGCAAATCCACCAATCAGCTCCTGCTGCTTCTTCTTCTCTTTTAAGAGTCGTTCTCGGCTGTTAGCAACTGAGATAAAAGAAAAAAAATCATTAATACATCAGTTTACAATGAATAGAAACATGCGATGATGATAAATATTTGAATTTGAGTCTAAATTTTATTCTCTCATTGCATTGTAGCATGTTTTGCAATCGTCATTACAAATATATTTTTATAGTAAACACACATAATATACTATATTATCCAAAATATATGTATTTATAACACAGTTAAATTTTGTCAATATCAAGATAGTCTTTTTCTTTTTCAATTCTTTATCACATTACAACTAATTTATTTCACTCTATCCCCACTCAAGGAAATCCCTGATAAGCACTCGTCTAGAAGCCAGTTTTTTAATTTCAGTTAAAATTCTATTTTAAATAACTATTCTATTTAATTCTGGAAAAACCAGATTAGTTTACCAGATAAAGTGGCAGATAGTTTAAAAATTTCCTGCTCACTAGTCTATTTAAAACTTACGGCCGGTTGCAAAATCCCAATTAAATTTAATCCCCATAGAATGACGTCATTCTACGGAGATTAAAATTAATGGAGAGAATTTAGTTGCTCAAAGGACAATTACAAGCGATAACGCCGATTAGGTTAACCGGCGTAAAAGATATTTAACCGCCCGATCACCGATGATTGAATCGGGTTTATCGAAGAGAAATTCCAATTTCTTTTTTATTTCAAATAGTTCTGTATGTCGTCTATGTGAAAATATCTATCACTAGACTATAATTATTTAACAGTGAAGATTTCAATACTATGGTGCATAATATGTTGCATTATTAGATGCAGGTGTAACTATACATTGTAAGACCTACGTCATATGCTGAATATTAATATGAAATTAAAATATGAATATTGATATATAAATTCTAATAGTGTAACATTTGTGTTACATTTTCCAAGATGAAGAGAAATCTAGAGATGAGAACAAAACATGTTTGTTACATTTACCAAGATGAAGAGAAATCTAGAGATGAAAACAAAACATGTTTGTTACATTTACCAAGATGAAGAGAAATCTAGAGATGACAACAAAACATGTTTGTTACATTTTCCAAGATGAAGAGAAATCTAGAGATGAGAACAAAACATGTTTGTTACATTTTCCAAGATGAAGAGAAATCTAGAGATGAGAACAAAACATGTTTGTTACATTTTCCAAGATGAAGAGAAATATAGAGATGAGAACAAAACATGTTTGTTACATTTTCCAAGATGAAGAGAAATCTAGAGATGAGAACAAAACATGTTTGTTACATTTACCAAGATGAAGAGAAATCTAGAGATGAAAACAAAACATGTTTGTTACATTTTCCAAGATGAAGAAAAATCTAGAGATGAAAACAAAACATGTTTGTTACATTTTCCAAGATGAAGAGAAATCTAGAGATGAAAAAAAGAATGAAACTATAAGTTCAAAATAAACAGAACTATTAATTTATTTTGAAAAATTAGAGATTAATGAAACGAGGAAATTTCAAAAAGTGCTCAGTTATACTGTGATGACTAGGTTATATAAAAAAGTAGCATAAAAATGTTTTTAAGTTTTAGGTCACTAATTTTAATGTAAAAATAATAGAACTCTCAAGACTATTGTTAACTCTAATATTTATGCTAAAAGTGGTAGTGAACAGAAGTGCTGTAAGACTAGTCTAATATTATTTTGTGCAACAGTTATTATAGAAAAATCGAGGCGCTGAAAAATTCAGTTAGGTGAATTTACTAGATAAATACTAAGTAGAGATGAGGCGTATTTACTGGAACAGGTATTTTTACTGAGTATTTGAACGTACGGACTAGCACCTAGTATTCAAAGAACAAAATACTCAGATATCTGTGAGTATTTCTAGAAGCTAGTAAACTACGCGACTTCAAGTCCCCACTCCAATTTACGGAGTGGGAGTGGAGCTTTGTAATTTGCAGTTGTACAGTAGCTATTAATAGCTCATTTCTCGTTATAGAACTATTCAACTACTCACTCACTCTCACGCTCTCTCTCTCTATTCACTATACTCGATTGTAGGCGCATGCGTCTAGATTGTCTTTGGTTGCGTATGGCGTACGCGCGTACTTTTCTAGTACAAATACTTCTTGAGTACTTGCGTACGAGTACTAAAAAGTAGTTTGTTACTCAAGCGTCTCAAGGTCTTGCCGTCCGCGTCTCATTTCACTACAGCACATTTGAGAGCAACTCAATAATTAGATTCGTGCTGTATTTAACACGAGTAATAAAGATTCGTGCTGTATTTAACGTGAGAAACAGTACCAGTACCGCAGTACGATACTCTCTTGTACGTGTATACTCTTGCACGTCTACTCTGGCAAACTGGCTAATATAAAATACTACCT
This sequence comes from Conomelus anceps, assembly GCA_948455865.1. Lineage (NCBI taxonomy): Eukaryota > Metazoa > Arthropoda > Insecta > Hemiptera > Delphacidae > Conomelus > Conomelus anceps. The sequence goes on along the minus strand of OX418226.1, from coordinate 3,162,415 downwards.
AGTATTTTGGAACAGGTATTTGGAATAGGTATTAGAACGTACTAGTACTCGGAATACTTAGTATCAGAAAAACCTAGTACGACCCATCTCTAATACTAAGCCTATCAATTAAGTGAATCTATCGCATAGATCTTACAGAAATGTGATATAAAAAACCTATAAAACTAGACTACAGAACTAACAGATAGTTTATCCCACATGTGCTATAAGTGCAAATATTTGATTTAATGCTATGCTATACAACGTAAGTTTCACAAGTGCGAAACTAAAAACAATTATGTGCAAAATAAGTGATACACATTTTTTAGTAATTACGGTATGAAAAATTATTTTTACAAAGAACTGAAGGCGTAAATACAAGTGTTCATTATTTGTAGAAAAGCTTAAAATTAATATTGTACATAAATATTAGTTTAAACAATTTGAGTGAAATTTAAGCTTAGTTACGATGATATGGAAGCTCTATCGAGGCCTTTACTAAGGGTTCAAATACATTTATTACCCACTAGCGCAAGTAAACTAGTGAACAAGTGCGCTAGTAAACAAGTGCACTGGTAAACAGGTGCACTGGTAAACAAGTACAATAGTGATCTAGTAGTAATATGCATAATTGCATGCCTGATTACCCACGCACAAGTCTCTAGACTCATGTGGGCATCATCCGCAATAAAAAAATATGTATTTTTAAATATTCAATCGGAGCTTTACAAGTTCCAAACTAGAGTGGCAAGTAAAGACTGACTCTTGTATACAAATAATTATCTCTAAATTTATTTCTCCTCTTCCTCCTCCTCCTCTTCCTCCTCATCCTTGTTCTGCTACCAAGATCTTTAAATTAACCGGAACTTCTCAATTCACTTTGTCTTCTTCGTTTTCCTTTTTACTTCTCTTCTTTCTCCTCTTCCTAATCATCCTCCTCATGATCATTCTCCTTACAAGATCTTTAAATTAACTGGAATCTTACTTCTTTTTCTTTGTATTCTCCATTTTTCTCCTCCTCCTCCTCCTCCTCCTCCTCCTCCTCCTCCTCCTGACTTCCTGACGCGCCCACCTTTATCCAACACGTTATGGGAGAGTGTATAGACAGATTAATACCAAATCAAATTCATATTCATTACAATTTTGTCTGCTTTTCAAGCTTGCTCAACTAGTTTACTCGCACTAGCGCGTCCGATCACAATGTACTAGAACCCTCGAACTAATGGCACTAATAGCTTGGAATAATAAATAGTAGGCACTTATGGTCTTATGATACTTATGACGTGTTACTGGACTCAAGGGTTCAATCAGATATACCTGACTGACATACTTTTTCTGACTTCACCACTCCTGGAGTATAGTACACTTTGCAAAGAGATACAATAAATACACACAATTATTTTAAAATTGAACATTTTGTAACATATGGTTTAAAAACTATTTTAAAATTTAAAATTGTATAGTAAGTTATATGGTTCAAAAATTAAGTTATTATAAAAAATTTTAATTTAAAATTTTTTTAGGTTTAAAAATTATTGTAAAATTGAAATTTTGTAAAGTATGGTTTAAAAAGATTATTAAATTCAATTATTTATTTATAACACAAAACACAATCAAGTAAAGATACAACAGGCATAGCCCACTACTGCTTTCTTTACAAATTTTTAAATAAAAAGCCAAATTTTAGGTTATGTCCAAGTTGAACTAGGAATTTCACTTTGAATACAATAATTACTGATTCTTTCCTAAACATAAATATCAATTTATGAGCTTGTTAATATCTATTTATTGAAAATGTTATAGTATATGGTTAAAAAATTATTGTAAATTTGAATATTTTGTAGTATAAGGTTTGATAATTATTGTGTATTGCATATTTTATATTACAGGTGAAATCACTGTAGAATCTACAGCTAGGTGAAATACATTAAACTTAGTTGCTTGTTGATGATTTTTCCAATTTTCTACTATAAATTGAGTGAAAATATAAATTTAAGATTGTTAAAAATGGGGCACTTATAGCTATTGAGAAATCTCATATTATTTTGAGTGTAAGTAAAAACTTGAAATCCTAACTTCACCTTTACGAGTGAAATCTATCAATGAGAGTCATGGTTATAATCACTTTATCAATTACCCGGTGTTCGGAACCCACCTAAAATTGTAGGTCCACCATGTTCCCCATAACATGGCTCAAACGGCGAGGTGGAACTACCCGTAAGGGTCTTCCACCAATAAAAGCCATATTTTACTATTATTTTACTATTACTATTATAAGCCATACGCTTATTATTTTTTTACTATGGTTATAAACATTTGAGCCTCATCACTTTTTCAAAAAAAAAATCATTTCCTTTCACAGTGCGAATCATTCATTAATTATTTTACATTAAAATTTATTGATATCATTATTCTCTTTCACAAATGAGTTTAAACAATAATTTCATAATTTACACTTTCATAGTGAAATCTACACTTACTCAATGTGTGTGAAGCTCTAGCCGTGTCTGGGGAAGCACTATAACAGTGCGAAATGGCGCTCACAAACATTAAGTAAGTGTGGGCTTCACTATAAAAGTTCGGAAGTGATAGCCGTGAGCCGTAACAGGTATGTTCAATCAGATTAGATAAGCAACGCTCTCCTGGGCCCTTTCTGTAAGGGTGACCGATTGGATTGGCCAGCAAAAAAGACTCTGTTCTCTGCAGTAAAATCACTTCCCGGTGGTTCGGAATCCACCTAAAATTGTAGGTAAACCATGTTTCCAATAACATGGCTCAAGCGGCGAGGTGGAACTACCCGTAAAGGTCTTCCCACTAATGAAAGCCATACGCATTAACTTTTTACTATGAAAGTATGACATTATTAAATTTATTGTTCCAAAAATAGCAAATAGATGCTTGACACTAGTACAAGATGTACACTTATGACAAAATTAGTATTAAATTCCTCTATATCTAATGGTATATTGATAGAATGGTTATGTTATATATAATTATTGTTGATCTGACTTGAATTGTCTTACACAACCTAACCGGAGTCTTCAAAACTAAATAATCTTCAATAATAAATAAATAATAATTTAGTTAAAATTCAAGACTTACTTAGGAGATCTGTATGTAAGAGGAAAACTGTGTATTGATTTTGAAGTCAGATTCATAAATCTAAGAAACCCAAATTGTACAATAGGGTGGGCCGAAAAAACATTTTTTTTTATTTTCTTAATGCTATACCGAAAAAAACTTGTGTCTATGATAGGTGATCAAAATGCAACAAAGAAGAAAAAATTATATCTAACCCCCAGCTAGCGCATTGCACTTGAAATTTCAAAATTTCACTAAAATCATAAGTTTTTGTAAATTTTTTTAAAGTATCTTAATAGCTGCAAATCGGTCTGCTATAGTGATAGTCCTTCACAATAGAGTTCAGAAAATGCAATAAATAATTGGAAAAGTATAATTTCATTAATCTGAGGTAGCGCAATGGACATGAAAATGATGCATTATACAGTAAAATGCACTAGCTGGTTGAGCATTCGGTCAATGACCTGTCGCGCCGCCGGGCACCCCACTCCCATATTCTCTCCACCCACCACGCGGAAAAGCCGGTGTGAAGGTCATTGACTTCACAGTGTTCTATTATTCGGCAGTCGGCACGTTGTCAGTTCAGTCTAAATACGGTTTTAGATTGATGTTTACTGTTTGTAGTCGCTGTGAGTTGATGGTGTAAATGATAGTGTTTATAATTTTTTGAGTGAATCTTGAGTTTAAATCGGCGTGCGTGATGGCTGTTGCCAAGAAAATAACTCGCAGTGATTTTGATTGTCCACTGTTTGGCTGCCCCAGGGAATTGCCAGTCAGTAAGCTTCCAACTCACCAAGATGTCCTTAGGAGCTGTTTCCACGAACAGTACATGCTAGCATTAGAAAGTAACAAGCCTGTTAGTTTTTCTCAGATATCTAATATTGTTGCTCCAAAAGTAAAATCCATCTTTGAAAAAGCATCAATACCTACAGTGACGTCCTACAGAATTGTTCAATTAATAAATTCATACCACAATAGATACCGTGATTTAATGAAGTCCTTCAAGCGTGACAAGGAAAAAGACAAGTATAAGCAGAAAATTGAGGAATTCAAGCAAAAGGCTCTATCACTCTTTGATGTATCTTCATGTAAATGTAAAATAACATACTCCTGCAACTGCAAAAAGGTCCCTGAGATCTGTGAGTGCCCTATATCAATTTCATGTAAATGTGAAAGAGATAAAAAAATTCCAGTGTTTGAACTGAAGTTCATGTATTTCCAACGAAATCTTGGACTAGGAAAAATTGGAAATTTAGACAAGAAGGAATCGAAAATAATTACCAAAAGACTGCAACGTAAGGAAATAGAAAATAAGGTGTTGTCCAACATTCCATTAGTTTCACATTCACTTTCACAGCCTTCATGCTCTAAGGATGCACCGGAACCAAGAATAGATTCAGACGAAAGCTCAATGGAAGAGAAAGAGCCTGATGGTTTTGATAACCACTACATTCCTCCTTCAAGATCAACAAAACAGCCGTGGCAAATGCGGATACAATTGAAAAATACCTCATTGGCGAGTGATCGATTTGGAGTATCAGACAGAGCAACAGCTGCTATTGCTTCCAGTGTACTACATGACGTCGGTATTGCAACAGTGGAGGACAATTCTCTCATAATAGATAAGAACAAGGTTAGGAGGGAAAAACATTCAATCAGATCAAATCTCCAAGATATGATAAAAAAAGAGCCAAACGTGATAGAAGGGCTTTACTTTGATGGACGAAAGGATAATACTTTGAAAATTGATGAAGTAAATCAAAAGTGTTTCAGAAGAACTGCAAAAGAGGAACACTACTCAATCATTCAAGAACCTGGTTCAATTTATGTTGGTCATGTATCGCCAACTACTGGAACTTCGAAGGACATTGCCAGTGCTATATTGGATTACTTGAAAGAATCAAATTTTTTGCTAGCTGAGCTTGATGTAATTGGATGCGATGGTACCGTCACAAACACAGGCTGGAAAACTGGTGTTATTCGCAAGATTGAAGAGGAAATTAAAAGACCACTGCAGTGGAGTGTTTGTCTCTTACACTTGAATGAATTGCCGTTGAGACACCTATTTCAAATTTTGGATGGAGATACAACTGGTCCAAAATCTTTTAGTGGGCCTATTGGCTCACAGCTTAAAAATTGTGACAAACTACCAGTTTTAAAATTAAAAAAAATAGATTGTGAGCTTCCAGATATCGACCGGAACATTCTAAGTAAGGACCAACAGTACCTACTAGATATAAGTTCGGCTATAAATACAGGCACCTGCTCAGTCGACTTGGCAGTTCGTGAACCAGGACCTATTTTTCATTCCCGATGGCTGACAACAGCAAACCGAGTTCTTCGTTTGTATATAAGTGTTGAAAGTCCCTCTGAAGAGCATCAAATTTTGACAAAATTTATACTTGAATCATACATGCCTGTATGGTTTAAGATTAAAAAAAGTAAGTACCTCACAGATGGACCAAAACATGTTTTTGATTTGATTAAATCTTCCAGATTCCTGCCAGGAAACTTGATAAGTGTGATTGATCCAGTAATTGAAAGAAATGCGTTTTTTGTGCATCCTGAAAACTTACTACTCAGTATGATCGTCGATGAAAGGGCCCATATCAGAGAGTTGGGTCTAAGAAGAATCATAAAAGCAAGAGCCGTACATTCCAAAGAAAACCTAATTCGAAGTTTTAAACCACCAAAATTGAACTTCCAGGCAAAAGAATATTACGAAATTATTGATTGGACTACTACTGCTATTTATCCACCACCATTGTTGCGAAGAGTATCTGATGAAGAAATGTGGGCCATGATTTCAACTGCCAGCACAGCAACAGAATGGAACTTTCATAAATTCCCGTGTCACACGCAAGCGGTGGAGCGCTGTGTGAAATTGGTAACTGAAGCCGCCTCAAAACTCGTTGGTGCCAAGAACAGAGATGGTTTCATCAGAACAACGCTGCTATCAAGAGCTTCAATGCCAAGTTTTTCTAGCAAACAAGATTTCAATGTTCCAAATTAATGTGAACGTGAGTAAAGGACTATTTTATTTCCAATAATACTATATAATTATACTATAATTACTATAATTATAATCCAATTATGAATTAATAAACTATAATTTCCAATTAATAAATTCTTTTGGATAAATGTAGATTGACTATTTATTTATTCTTTCTAAAGGTAATATTGTTCTATCAACATTATAGATCTAAAAACAAATGAATAGTGGGTTCTAAAGAGTAAGATGCTGCACTGCACTACAGCCGGATAGCACTCAAATAGTGATAAATTCACTATATTGAAGGCCTTTGCGCTACCTCAGATTAATGAAATTATACTTTTCCAATTATTTATTGCATTTTCTGAACTCTATTGTGGAGGACTATCACTGTAGCAGACCGATTTGCAGCTATTAAGATGCTTTAAAATTTTTTACAAAAACTTATGATTTTAGTGAAATTTTGAAATTTCAAGTGCAATGCGCTAGCTGGGGGTTAGATATAATTTTTTCTTCTTTGTTGCATTTTGATCACCTATCATAGACACAAGTTTTTTTCGGTATAGCATTAAGAAAATAAAAAAAAATGTTTTTTCGGCCCACCCTATTGTACAACAAAACTTGAATCTATGAAATTTAAACCATTGCTCCCTAATTAAGTCAATGTATAGTTCCATATCCGATTTCGACTGTAGGTAACTCTTAAGGAATCATCATTATGTCTTGGTACAAAGAGCGTACTACGCAAACGAGGAGTGAGATAGGTTGTGATTACTTTCTCACTGAGCTAACAGAGTTCTACCTAGCCAAGCCCACCGAAACTAATTCTGAAGCTTTTTTCTATCTCCCTCTTTTTCAGATTTATTTCAAGTTATTTACTTATAATTTCTCTTTTATATTTTATTTAATTGATTTTTGTTGATATAAGTTTTTTATTTTTTTCTCTCAAATACTCAGTAATAGTAAAGTGGAAGAGGGGGCTATTGTTTTGCCTCAACTTAATTGTGAAGTGCATTTTTCAATAAAAGATATTTATCTATCTATCTTAACAGTTCACTTGCACATTTACACAGTGTCTGGCTGCACAGGTGAGTGTGTATACTATCTAGCACACCTCTGAGCTACTACCTGTGTCTAAGCCATCGTTCGACAGAGACGTTTGGGGAGCAACACAATAAATGTAGCCTTTTTTAAATAAAACTTAATGAGATGAATAAAACTTAATTCACCTCAAGCCACAATAACGCATAAGTTAGTGGTTCGGAACCCACCTAAAACTGTAGGTCCAACTCATAAATCACCATCATCCAACTCATTACCCACGCACAGGTCTCAGACTGACCTATGTGGGCTTCATCCTCAAGAAGAAAAAAAGTATTTATTCAAGGCTCAAGATAAATTGAAAATTATCACGAATAGGCTGTGATATGGTATGAAAACCATACACATAACCATAAACCATAAGAATTGAAACCCAAAACTATAAACTAACACAAAAATACGCTTATATTTTATATTTAGGTGGGTTCCAAAGCACCGGGTAAGTGATTTACCATTGAAACACACCTACGGTTTGAGACAGCTACCTTTCCGATAAGAGAAACATAAGTTTATGAACTTGGAAGTATTATTAACATCAACTTTTTATTGTAAATTTAACGACTTGCAATCAGTTTTAAATTGTGAATATATCATAAATGTACTCACATTTGGCCGAACGTTTTTGAGTTATTGTTCGACCAAATGTGAGTACATTTGACCGAGCAAGTTTTTACTTTTGTCGGCGTGTAGCACAAATTTATAATAATATTGTATTTCTTTTTGTGTGTGAAATTGTAATAATACTATTGTATATTATTTGTATTCGGTTTTTGTGCAATAAACGATTTGATTTGATTTATTATATATTCACAATTTAAAACTGACAGCAAGTCGTTAAATTTACAACTAAAAGTTAATATTAACAGCACAGATCGTTATGGAACAAGAAATCCAAGAATTATTAACATTCAGAAGTAGATGAATGAATAAATGAATGGATGAATACGGAATGAATGAATGAATGTTTACCTGATTCAGGCGAATTGGGGCAATTGGTTGATAGCAATGCATTATGCCTTTTCAGCGCTTTCAGGGAAGCATTCTTGCGTTCTGACGCGGATAGGGATGATGTGATGCTTGGAAGCCGTATATCTAGGTGCAGCCCTTTCTCTGTGATAATCTGCCAAAAGAATACAGAAAATGATAAAATAATTATCATTTCATTTGTTATCGAGCACGCACTCACAAATAAAAGTCCTGGTTACTTGACAAAAATTTATTATTTAATACTCTAATTAGAATGAGAAGACACGGAAAAATCTAAAAACTAAAAATCATATAAATATATTAATGACACCAATAGGTACAATTATATACATGAATGAAAGTATTTACATAATAAGATATGAACACAGAATGTACATAAGAAAAGACCACCTCCAGAAACCGGAACTAGCTTTTAACCGGAACTGTAGTTTCTTTCTTTTATAGCGTTAACCATACATCTATAAATATTTCTCATTTTATTTGCATTCGAAAGAAGTACAATTGTTTTATCTTCATAATTAACAATATTTTGAGTATATTTAGCTAAAAACTGTCGTTTCAAATCTGAATAGATTGGGAATCGTACAAGAGTATGAGTAGGTGTTTCCTCTTCACGCATTTTACAAATCGAAAAACAAAAGGCTACATTTGTAAAATAAATTTTACAAATTTTACTGCTCTATGGAGTCTATATAGACTCAATGAATAATAAGACGAAATTGTCACAACCACATTTATTGAAACTTCGAGAGAAACTAGTTTCGGTTGTTACACCATTATCAATCTCAATCAAACTCAGTTGATTGAGATTGATAATGGTGTAACAACCGAAACTAGTTTCTCGAAGTTTCAATAAATGTGGTTGTGACAATTTCGTCTTATTATTCATATGGATACCTTCCACAATATCACCTTCGCCATTACTAAGAAGCTATATAGACTCCTCTGTCCTTCAAATACAGGTAGAGGCCATAATTTGTGGCTGAGTGGCACATCTGATCAATGAAAATACGGGTTTTAGCTTGAAGTGACTGTCAAAAGAATGTAGTAAATGATTAAATAATTGTTCATTCCAATATAAAATTAACTTTTCATGTGAAATTTAACGACTTGCAGTCAAATATTTGTTAAGAATAAGTATAACTCACTTAATCTGTTGGCCGAGCGCTTTCGAATCTATGAGATCCATCTTCAGAGGCGTGGGTTCCTAGATCATCATGTCAGTTTAGTTGTTCATTGAGAATGTTTTGTTTATTGTGTGTGGTGTGTTTGTATATTTCAAATTGTTCCAAGGTGTTGAGTTCGTGTCCTTTAGATTTTATATGTAGAATGTGTAGGTTGGTACTGATGTCAGTAAAAGTGTGTCCAGTTTGAATGATATGGTCGGCAAAATTCGATTCAGCTTAGTACTAAATTTTATACTAAATTTTAAATCTCACAAACTTTTTGATCACATTTTACAAAAACCACAACACTTCTAACCAAAAAACTGACATGATGATCTAGGAACCCACGCCTCTGAAGATGGATCTCATAGATTCGAAAGTACTCTGCCAGATTAAGTGAGTTATACTTATTCTTAACAAATATTTGACTGCAAGTCGTTAAATTTCACATGAAAAGTTAATATTAACAACGCAGTTCGTCATGGAACAAGAAATCCAGGAATCTAATATAAAACTCACACTGTATTTCTATTTAAATAACGATTTTTACTGACTTATACTGGAGGCGTCCTTCAGTTAGATCGGTGCTAATTATGTTCCACTATGTATAGTATCGTAGCCGATTTCGACTGTAGGTGACTCTTCAGACCTCAACATCCCATCGGTCACCTTTACAAAGAAGGCCCACGAGTTCGTAGCTTATCTCTAGCCAATTGTACAGATATCTGCTTATGTCTATCACTTCCCCTCCTCTGTACAAAATGTTTTGTACTGTATTTTTTGAAAAGGAAATAAAAAACTATTAATAATTTCGCAATCACCTTATTGTTCATGGCGTACAGTTTGGTTGTGATGTCCCTGGCCACCAGAGTGGACACAACAGTTGCCAGATAAGTCTCCTTCACAAATAGATATTCCAACGCCGTTCGCTGCCAATACACG
>OX418226.1:3086678-3151967 GCA_948455865.1 Conomelus anceps | reverse complement strand
CCTGAAAGTTGAGCATTAATATATGAATTAGTGGGTCATTACGCATAGAGCTTCAGAATTTGTCTTTCTGGGGTTGGCATACTGATATAAAACTGTAAGCTCAGTGAGGAAAGCACTCACGAACTCCCTTGCTTGTGTAGAACGCTCTTTGGACTACAACGCAACGTTGAGGTCTGAAGAGTCACCTACAGTCGTAACCGGATATTCTAGTAATTCATTAAGTCGCGCATATCCAAATAAACAAGTCTAAAAATAGTAGGTTTTTTATATTAGTTCTAGTGGCTACCGCAAGATAGCACCACTGGTAGTATAAACAACAGATGTAAAGCCCATTATTGTGTGTACAGGTTACAACAGGTCTGCGGTATTGTTTAGATTACGATAAGGAAAACATGTGATTTTCCCAAGAGCAACGAGTGTTCCTTCTTGAACAGTATTTTACCGGTATTTAACGCCTCCAGATTTTGCCCGGTAGGGGTTATCTTAAAGGAAGTGTCTATAAAAATAGGCCTCATACACTGAATGAACTGAAAATGAACATTACAAGGAGAATAACAATATTAGTGTAGGCGTACTCCACAAAGTGTCAACAAACGTTGTAAAACGAATTCATGCTTGTATAAATGAACAAGGCAGCCATTTTGAACATATGTCATAAGACATAAAATGTTTTATATAAGTATATATGTTTATAAATTTAAAACAAAAATAAATAGACAATACCAAATAAAATACATCACTTCACAACCTTTTTGATGTGCGCGACTTAATGAACACTCTGTATAACTGGAATAATAACTAGATGGAAAAAAATTTGATTGTTTCAAAAACATATTTTTTCTACAGCCATTTTACAAACAAATAAATATGTATGTGGTCCAGTCATCCGCAAGTACTTGCCATGCATCGGTTAGACTTTTTTTATTGCAGATGATGCCCACATGAGTCCGGAGACTTGTGCGTGGGTAATGAGGTGAATGGGTGAATGATGAGAAACATCCATGGCTGAATGAGATTCGAACGCAAGGCTGCAAGAAACGAAGCCAGCCAGAGCATTATCTTATCATAGACAAGCGCTCCAACCAACTGCGCTACCAGAGCCGCCAGAGTTGAAAGCTTGGTTAGGTTAGCTTACTTTGAACTTTCTTTGAACTCTTGAGTTTTCTTGATGCTATACTAACATTATTGATTATATTGAATTGAATTGTTCTTTATTTCCTCTTTAAAAAACAAGTACATAGGTAACGACAATAAGTTAGAGAAAATAGCTATTTGTGTAACTAGAGTGCAAAATAGCGTTTTTCTGCATCGAGAGAAACAGTTTTTTTCACGAGCCGAAGGCGAGTGAAAAAAGTTTCTTGAGTGCAGAAACAATACTTTGCACTCGTATTACACATTAAATTTTTCCTACAGTAATGTATAAAGTAATTTAAAGAGAACAAAACAGGGCATACATAACCTGACAATTCCTCACATAACCTATTTTCGAATCACATCGATTTCAACAACTATTTCACAGCTGAAGCAGAGTAGCCAATCTATTTTTGAATGCAGAATAGGGAACCTGCGTATTACATGCTCACTATTTTGTGTTGTTAGGTTGCAAATTTGGAGTGCGGAAAAGTTCTTTCCCGCACTGGTGCAGGAATAGACTATTTTGCGTGCTACAGTTAGTGCGAAAATAGGCACTTTCTCGAATTACTGTAGGAAAAGAATATTCTTCACATGGGCTACAAGCCTGTGTGCGAAGAAGAGTCTGAATCGGTAGGATTTTATATAGAAGAAAAAAATACAAATTTAAAAAAAAAATTGAAGAGAAAAAGAAATTACAGCCAAAAAAAGAGGGGAAAAAAAGACAAAAAAAAGAGAGAAAAAAAGGCTTAATTATTTGAAGAGGATCATCTATCCATGGGAAATGCGAGGCCAACAAGAGATACCAGAGAGTAAAAACGTATACAAATAAGGTTTTATAACATTTTTCTGTGGTACTATATGCATACAGTAGTCGGGAGCTAGCTGTGCATTCCGCCGGAGGGCCATGAGAGTACGGTACTACATGTACTGAAAACATTTGACATTTTTCATTGCGTTTCATGGTTACGAGTACAGAGCTGAACGCCTGCAACTGTTTAGGATGTGGATGCAGGAATTGAACTACTGACCACAGGAGTAGTTGTCAGAGTCTTATTACAGATAAGCGCTCTAACCGATTACACCAATGTGGTTTCCAAGACCCTAGAATATATGCGTTTACATTTTACATACAATCTACATTCTAAACTCTCTAGAGTGGGAGAACTTTTATCAATAATAGGAACTGCCACTTGAACTAATGAACTGATCTTTATATAAATAAAATTAGAGTTTTGTCTGTACATTTATTAGAATTATATATTGTTTGGTTATTTTTACGTTTTATACATTAAAGAAGCCGAAACAAGTCTTATCTCAATTTCTGTCTGTTTGTCTGTCACGGCCCCGAAGGCATTTTACGCGGCCTTCTGAAAAAAGAGAGCATAGATCGGGATTAAAGTTATTTAACAGCATTGAAAACTATTTTGACAATGTCTTTAGCTATAAAAAACTAAATTTATTTTTTTAAAGAGAATAATAAACGTTTAAAACTCAAGTATTGTGCGATTTTGGATACATTTCTTCCAAGTTTTATTACCACATAAGGATATAAAATGTTCAGGCATAATGTAGAATAGTCCCGAGATGGTTCCTGTGAAGGTTGGGAGTTCAAAAGTCCTCGTTGAAGGACACAAAAAAGAGAAATCTATCCTCAAAGGAACAGCTGATAGAAATCAACAGTTTTTAATCATATGGTGCGCCCTTAGCGGCGTTATTTACGCTGTGTGCAGACTTGTGTAGTCGGAGCATTGCAGTGATGTAGGAAACATGGCAGTCAAATCATATAATCATCTGCCTATCACGATAAGAGCACTGCCAATCAACTCATTGAAAACTAGACTAAAAGGCACATTGATTAGTGAAGCTATTCATTGTGTTAGTGAATATTTTACCATTGACTGGAAATTGTATCGGTAGAAAAATGTGTATGCTATAGTGCTTGTTTAATTAATTGTATGTCTTAGAATTGAATTGTAAATTATTAATGTAAAATATGACGCTGTCAAAAACGTGTAAATGTTCTATGACAATAAATCTTATCTTATCTTAACATATGACTGGTGAATCAAAGCTCAGCTTATGTTTCATCCAATATTTCCTTGGTGAAAAAAAACAAAAAATTTTTATTTTAATTTATCCAAACAAAAATTAACATTTTAGGAAGGTGCGGTTTGTGCTAGGCTCTTGGGAATTCTCCAGGTAGCACTATTATAACTGAAATACCGTTGCAACGCACGGGTGAACCGCTAGTACAATAAAAAAACATGAATGTACTGTTAAAGAAATCCAAAGAGAATCACGCTTTTCACACACAAAATTGAAATGACAAGTGCAGTTTACAGAGGTTCTTGTAATCCACAAAAGAAAAGCACGTTAACTTTGTAGTCTGTGTGAATTATGCATAATTACTCGTAAACATGAGTGCACATCAGCTCTCTTAAGCTCAACATCCATGTACAATATTTGTTCAAATTGCAGAAGAGAGCAGTATAAAAACAATCTTTGAAAATATACAGATTCACATATATCAAGTGCAAATCATAGTATAGAATTAAAAAATAAACCAATAATCAAATACTTACATGGCTACCAGCAAAGCTGACTTTCCGTTTTCATTCACAGTTTGCATAGGAGGCGTAGAAACATAAATAACTAGCCAGGGACTTTTCTTAAGTCCCTTTATTCTCAACATGTCTCATACCTTTATTTTTGAAAAAAAAAATGAGGACAAACATAAAATTAAAAGCCAAAATATATGACAAACAAAACAATTTTAATAAAACTGAAAAATACATTGAACTGCTGAGAATTAAATGAAAATAAAACAAGAAAATGTAATTAAGACGGATGAAAATTGCATAACAAAAATGAATAGATAAAAGAAGAAATTAAAAATTGGAATTCACGTAAAACGTCTATTGTTTCTCATAACCTGACAAAGTAGAACATTGGTCTTTGTACATAAGTGAAAATAATAATAAAGTTATTAAATAAATAAAGTTACTAAACAGAGAATGTTCGTTTAGTCATGGAATTATTCAGATATATTTCTTTCAACGCTCACCTTGAAAGGCATGAACAGTGTATAAAATAATTTGAGACGGCTTCTATTGATTGCGAGACCCTTATCAGTAGTTTGATCCACTTTATGAGGAACATGCTGGGCCAACTATTTTAGGTGAGTTCCGAACCACCGGGTATGTAATAAAGGTACTTAACTGAGGTAATGTTCGATTAATAATAAATTATTGAGATATTTTTATTTACAGCTTACCTTGAAAGGTATACAAATTGTGGCATTTGAGCCCAGTATGAGAAACATGGTGGACCTACAATTTTAGGTGAGTTCCGAAGCACTGGGTGAATAAATAATAAAGATAATAAACAGATATAATGTGGTTGTGACAATTTCGTCTTATTTTTCATTATAATAAACAGAAATAATGCTCGAATAGTGTTGAAATTATTCAGATATTTTTATTTACAGCTCACTTTGTAAGGTATACACAGTGTGGCGTTTGAGCCCAGTATGTGGAACATGGTAGACCTTAAATTTTAGGTGGATTCCGAACTACCAGGTAAGTGATAAAGCTACTAAACAAAGAGCGGATAATATTGAAATTATTCAGATATTTTTCTTTTAAAGCTCAACATGAAATACCTAGACAGTCTGCTGTTTGAGCCCAGTATGAGCAACATGGTTGACCGACAATTTTAGGTGGGTTCCGAACCACTGGGTGAATAAATAATAAAGATAATAAACAGAAATAATGTTCGAATAGTGTTGAAATTATTCAGATATTTTTATTTACAGCTCACTTTGTAAGGTATACACAGTGTGGCGTTTGAGCCCAGTATGATGAACATGGTAGACCTTAAAATTTAGGTGGGTTCCGAATCAACGCATATAATAAAGTCATAATTAAGTCAATAATCATAAATAATGTTCGAGTGATGTTGAAATTATTTAAAAATTTTCGTTTTGAAGCTTACCTTGAAAGGTCTGAAGAGTGTGTGATAGACTTCTTCTAGCTCGGGATCGAACTTAACAGGTCTCATCTGATAAATGACGTAAACAAGTTGGAAGACATTGAGAAAAGTAAAGCACAAGTTCCAGAAAAACACATCCGGGGCGCAAACTATTGCCCACGCCCATACTGAGAACATCATGAATCCTACAAAAAAAAATAGAATTTATTTCTCACCATAATATAAATAACAGACATAACAATAGTTCATGTTGCAATGAAAACTAATATCAATCACAGCATGATAATTATTACAAATAGATCATTTAAAAGATATTATCGCATTTCTGTGTGCAAAGAGTTTTTTTTTTTGAGGATGAAGCCCACATAGGTCTGAGACCTGTGCGTGGGTAATGAGTTGGATGATGGTGATTGATGAGTTGGACCTACAGTTTTAGGTGGGTTCCGAACCACCGGGAAGTGATTTTACAGAAGAGAACAGTGTCTTTTTTGCTGGCCAATCTAATCGGTCACCGTTACAAACAGGACCTACGAGAACGCAGCTTATCTCTACCTGATTGAACAGATACCTGCTACGACTCGCGGCTATCACTTCCCTTCTGTGAGTGTTTGCACAGTTGAACCTACTCGATGTACTCAATAATAATCACCATCGCAAAATTAAACACAATCATCAGACCTAACCCTTGATTCAATTTGTGTCATCTATATCATGTCTATTTTTCACAAAAGTCAATCTATATCACATCAGCAAGGCTTTGTTTCCAGACAACAATTTATTGATTGCTCAGATCAAATCAGATTTCGTATGCTTGATGAAAGAATTTATAGGATAAAAAAGATTTTTTTTTGAGGATGAAGTCCACATAGGTCTGAGACCTGTGCGTGGGTAATGAGTTGGATGATGGTGATTGATGAGTTGGACCTACAGTTTTAGGTGGGTTCCGAACCACCGGGAAGTGATTTTACAGAAGAGAACAGTGTCTTTTTTGCTGGCCAATCTAATCGGTCACCGTTACAAACAGGACCTACGAGAACGCAGCTTATCTCTACCTGATTGAACAGATACCTGCTACGACTCGCGGCTATCACAGATTAAATTTGTATCATAATTAATCACTTTTCATCATACTCAATTGAAATATTAGAAATGATTTGTTTCTCTAAAACAAATATGATTTTGTTTTTATGATAGCTTAATCCGTAGAAGGCTCAACCAGATGAAAAAGGTGGCCTGAGGGCTATCTTAAATCTGATTCCAATTGCATATGATGGGGAAGCTGATTTTAAAAATCATATGTTTCCCGTAGAAAGAGGCCTAAATGTTTTTTTCTATTTTAAATATTGTTTAAATGCAAGCAAATTTTGAAAATCCTTACACATACATTTGCTGGGAATTCCTTAAAGAAAGATCCATGCAAAATTTCATAGAGATGGTCCACGCGTTTAGCCATAAACTTTTTCCAAGTTACCAACCATAATTTATTGTAAGAATGACTACTAAGTTAGTAGTTAATTAATGAAATAATAATGAAATAAATTTTATTCATCCACAACAATTTACAATAAACAGAAAAACAGTCTCTTATCACAATGAAAAAGATCTATATACCATATAGATAACACATAAAACTCTGCTATATAAAAAAAAAACAAGCTACGTAATACATAAAAAAAAACAATAAAAATCGTAATAAGGACAAGATTCTTTTCCTTAGATGAATAAAAGAAAAAAACATCCTGAGGCCTAGCCTGTGTGGGATGGTATGCAAATTCTTACTTATAGTAGAGAACTAGGTATAGATGGTGCGACCGACCGGTCATTTATTAATACATAATTATACACAATTATTTTAATTGTAGTGAGAATAGAGAGAAAGTAGGAGCAGTGGTTCTCGGTGTTATCTGCTAAGTAAATGTTTACTTCTAAGCAATTAATTACTCTGATTTTGACACTTCTATGGTGTTAACTTGGATCTTTGTAGAATGTTCTAGTTGTTTGATTAAAAATTAATGGAGTCTTATCGAATATTGTGGAAGGTGCAAGGGTCCTTGATTGTTTATTTTAGAATTCGGTAGAAGTTGGCAGAAAAATGGAGAGATAACTCGATTACAAAAATGTATATAAATAAGAGAGAGACTTTTGTGAGTTAGTCAGTCTTGTTTGAAATTCGTCGTGATAAACAAGTAGTGACAGTTCTGTATATTGTGCCTATATAGTGATAATTCTTTCTCAGAGACTATAGTGATAATTCTTTTTCCTATTTAATTCATACCAGTACTACTAAAACTTACATACTGGACTACTAAATAGTTTTTATTGCATTACGGACTTGTGCTACGTAAGTTAATTGTACTTTGTTTCTTTTTGAATATTATTGGACAGTTTATTGAACAGTTATTACTTAATATTAGATCGGCCTTTAATATTTAGTGATTGATTTTTGTACAGTAATACTGAAAAATTTTTATCAATTGAACAATATCGATTGATCTGTTTTGATTGCTTATTTTTGTGTAAGACAATACTGATCAGTGCTTATTGTGGATTATATGTGTAAAAGTGAAATTACTAGTTCAACTTGGACATAACCTTAAATTCGCATTTTTTTATTTAAAAATTTGTAAAGACAGCAGTAGTGGGCTATGCCTGTTATATCTTTACTTGATTGTGCTTTATGTTATGAATAAATAAATAGCGAGTGATAAATTTAAGTGTTGCCAGCGTTATTTTAGACATAGAACCCGTAACAATATGTAATAAAGTATATTGACTATAAATGCGTTACGAATAGACAGATTGCAAAACGGTCGACTTGAAACAGAGACCTCGCTTCGTTCGGTCAACAAATCAAAGGAAAATTGGACAGCAGATGCAGATGCAGACAAGATATAGAGACTGAATTAGATGTTTGAATGACTATTTCTCCGAATATATCAAGTGATTTGAGTTACCCAGAATCAAGACAGAATGCATGAAGAGTATTCCAATTCTGTTGGTTGGAGCTGCATAGGACATAAGGAAACAAGTATTTGCCAATTGGAACAGGAGATGTTGGGGATTTCTCCACAGGTCACACCATCCAAGAGAGCCTGAAAAACACAAATTTTAATTATTAAAAAAAATATAATTATATCATTATATAAAAAAATATAACTTCAGATCTTATGAGAGTAGCCAATACACATTGAACAATAATATACAAACACAAATAATTGTTAAAAATACTTTACTGATACATTCAACACTTACTTATTCTTGTAAGTGTTAAATATGTTACATGACTATAATACAAGAAGCCGAGGAGATTATCACTTGGTGAGTCACAATAGTAGCTTATTCAAACAAAAACCTAGTTATATTGGTAGGAAATTCTACAACAAGCTACCGCAGTTTTTAAAGAGTCTTGGAAATATAGAAATATTTAAAAAACAAGTGAAAAAATATTTAGTTGATAAATCTTTTTATAGTGTACAAGAGTTCCTTTCACATCAAAATTAAGCCTCACTTCAACTAGTTGATATAGTAATTATGGTATCTAATGTATAATTAGTGATCTGATTTGTCTTATACTCCTTAACTGGAGTCTCCAAGGCGTAATCTACAAAAAAAATAATAAATAAAAATAAAATATGACACGAATATGAAAGAGTAAAATTCCCAAGTGAAATATTTTCAACAATAATTTGTTGTAGGCCTATAATAAATTTCCTATACTTTGTCATGCATTTTTTACCTTATTTATAGAGAGGGTTCAATCATGACAAAAATTCGTTGAACTTAAGGGGAGGCGTTTGAGAGGTGGGTTCAAAATCTTCAACATTGAGATTTTTTGTTAGAGCTTTTTGAGCTGAGTGAAATGATATATGCTAAATTCTCAATAAAATGACTATTTGGGGGTAGGATAGGGAAAAATTGAGTTCGATAATACACAGAAAAATTGACTTTTTCGAAAAATCATTTTTTATTAATTTCGAATTCCTCAAAGTGCTATTAATAATCACTAAACACTTCCGCAATGGCGGATATTGACAGCAACATTGAATAGCTGATGGAAATCGATGAACGCTACTGCACAAAAATATCAGTCACCACCGGGAATCGAACCGCAGACCTCCCAATTTCTGGTCGGGCGCCTTAACCACTAGACAACAGTGATCCTTCTGTATTGCAGCACTCATTTTAGACTTGGTCGTATCGGCTCATAAATCACAAGTTGGTTTTGAAGGAATTTATCAGTTAATTGGGAGCGACTTCCCAATTGCCAGATAAATTCCTTCAAAACCAACTTGTGATTTATGAGCCGATACGATCAAGTCTAAAATGAGTGCTGCAATACAGAAGGATCACTGTAGTCTAGTGGTTAAGGCGCACGACCGGAAATTGGGAGGTCCGCGGTTCGATTCCCGGTGGTGACTGATATTTTTGTGCAGTAGCGTTCATCGATTTCCATCAGCTATTCAATGCTGTTTTCAATATCCGCCATTTTGTTTTCAGTATTATTAATAGCACTTTGAGGAATTTTAAATTAATAATAAATTATGTTCTATATATTTGTCAGTTCCTTAAAAAACAAAATAATTTTGTAGGTAATTTCCATTTTTTCCTATTGGAAGTGGAAAATATCTCTATGAAGGTTGACTCTGAACTCTGAATATTAGAGGGGGGAGGGTGATAAATTTAAAAAACTCAAATATTGAGATAATTGGGAAATTTTTCATCTCATCAGGTAGAGCATAAAAACACTAGAGTTCCATATGTTTTCAAAAATTTGGTAAATTTGAAGCAATATGATACAATGTCCCTACAGCCGGGTATGTGTAAAGCAAGCCTAAGGGTCGCTTTTGAATGTGTAGCTACTGAATGATTGAATTCTGCATTGGTGAGTGTGTATACCATCCAGCATACCTTATTCATATGTGTGGATACATGCATTCATTTGTGTTTTATTCATGTAGAAAGTTTTGATTTAATAGTTCACTAGCACCACTACACACAGCCTGACTGCATTGGTGAGTATGTACACCATCCAGATGTGTGATAGCTATCATATCTAGCATGCTATCTTAGTATGGGGTAATTCATCAAAACAAAATCTTGATAGGGTGTTTAAAGATCCAAAAGAAAGCAGTTAGGTGTATAGAAAGAGTAAATAGATTAGATTCATGTTGTTCAACAGACTAGGTCTCCTAATTGTACCCTGCTTATATGTGTATGAAGCTACTTTATATGTAAAAACGAATGATATTAACCAAAATCTTGACGTGCATGATTATAATACAAGAAGCCGAGGATATTATCACTTGGTGAGTCACAATAGTAGCTTATTCAAACAAAAACCTAGTTATATTGGGAGGAAATTCTACAATAAGCTATGTTAACCCAGAAGTCATTATGGATGACCCATTCAACTTCTGTTTAGGTAGGTACCAGGTATACAGACATTATGGTACGGTACCGTTTCATGTTCATTGATGCATTTAGAACCATAACTTTACTGTGATGTTTCCTGTGACGAAATACTTGATAAACAATCTAGTATAAAAACTGATACTGTATTCCTGTATAAATTATAGTTTTTACTCACTTATACTGGAGAGATGCATTTCGCTTCTAAAAAGAATATTAGAGCCGAAATGCATCCCTCCAGTGAGTAAAAATCATAATTTATATAGGAATTCAGTGTCAGTTTTTATATGAGATTATAACTATACGTTTACAGAACCATATAAACGCAGTTTTTAAAGAGTCTTGAAAATATAGAAATATTTAAAAAACAATTGAAAAAATATTTAGTTGATAAAGCTTTTTATAGTGTAATTTACAAGAGTTCCTTTCACATCAAAATTAAGTCTCACTTCAACTAATTGATATAGTAATTATGGTTCTAGTGTATATGACTAGTGTTAATCTGACTTGTCTTATACTCCTTAACTGGAGTCTCCAAGACGTAATCTACAAGAAAAAAATAAAAATAGGCTACTGTTATAATTTTAATATTCGAATAATCTATGTGAAAATTACGTTTTAAATAAATGTAGGCAGCAACATACCTACCATGAGTTAGTCAAATGACAAAAAATATAAATGAAAATTCCAATACCTATTCCAAGGTATGTGGTGTAGTTGAAAGGGCCTTCTTCCCATGTAATATTATCGCCAGGCAAAATCTGTATGAGCGTCGCACCTCGATCATGTAAACCATCCATCTGAAGAGAAAATTACCATAAATAGAACTTCTGATTGATATTAAACACATGACTGTTTTCATGATCGCTCTGACACCGCGCTCAGCGAGTGGCTAATCGCTCTTCTTGTCCTTTGAACCGTTGATTGATTATTAGACATTAATAATTGCATAATATGAATACAGTATTTTCATAGAATGGATTCTTGACTAATGTAAGAAATCGCACATTAAATCAACAATAAAATACATCACCTCTTCTTAACAATTGAAAAATAGTAATGTTTATAAAATAGATGAAAATGAATGAGCAAATTTACATATAGGTTAGAGTAAACATTGTCCAAAGTGGTACATACCACGATGAAATAAGATTCTCTTCCCAATTGAAATATTTTTAAACCTCGAAGCCCGATGGGAGTGACATATTATTTTCTATGATGAACACATTATTGATAAATTACTACACAATCAGCACCAGCTTCCTCTTAACACCAACAAATCACTTCTGTCGTCTGCTGTCAGTTCAACATTGAAGATGAAATCATATGGTTTTCCAGCTTATCAACATTAGGTAATTTTTGTTCGAATTATCGAAAAGTAATGTTTAACTCGCTTCTAGTATTAATTGAGTTGTTAAATTCCACAATAATAATAGAAATATAATGATAAAGTGAATATTGATACAACTTTATATTTTTTAGAGTAATAACTACTCCTAATGTCACTATCAAGCTGACAGTGCTGACCTACAGTCTGAAGAATCGAACCGAACCTCACTTCTCTGAAAACATGGAACATTCTTTATTTAAACTTGTGTTATAATCACCATGAAGTTTAGATTATTTTGTAAATTCTAAATCGGACTTTTAAAACAACACACATAATGGTAAACATCAGTTTATAACTTTAGTTAAACTTGAAATCTTTGTGACATCCAATGTCTTGAATTCATACCTTTTAGGTTATGTAATGAATCATTGATATTCAAGTTGATGTAATAATAAATAATATTTGATTTTACATTTCAGTTTCGTCAAAACATTTGTAAATCTTGCTGGTGGATAGCTGTACAGCGCCATTCAGTCAGCAGAGCTGGGAGACATGCTCCATTACTGAACAGCCTACCGGTGTCACCCTCAGAAGTAAGTTATTGCATTATTATACTTTACACATCGTTTTTTCATCTGTTAATTTCTAACTCAAAACTACATTATATATCTTTTAGTCTGAGAGCTTTGAACAATGCATTCACTAAGGTTGATGTTCTCTAGATAACTTGGCAAATTTGAAATCTAGTGCCTTAGGTTAGGACCCAACTTCCCACTATGAGAACTTCTAACTTGATTTTAGAACACACATTAGTCAAGATACAAAAAATAAATAATAATGCGTGTTATCGAGTGACATAGAAACTAATTTATTAGAAAAAGCGTCCTTTGCTGAAGAGTCCTGCCAGTAACAAAATTAACCTTGAAAATCCTAACCTCAATAGATGAATATTTGGTTCATCTCTGAGGTTGGATCTAGATACGGTTTACAATTATCGGCCCCTTACGTTTTAACCTATAAAATCTCTAATTTCTTAAAGTCGATTTGTTATTTTAAAGACAACAAGCCAATGAATCATCTGGTGTAAATCAGGTGTTGTAAACTTGAAGCAGACTCTTAATTTTCATGGTAAAGTGTAGGGGGCCTATTATTGGCATGTTTATCTGAGTTCTAGTTATGGATAATCATTTATAGTTTCTATTAGCAATGAAAGGAAGGATTTTAGTGGTTGTATCTTGGGATTACAGACATTATTAAGTTACTACTCTTTTCTAAATTACAGGTACATAAAAATGTCTGATTAATATGTGCATTTGGCTTCACTTCCGTTTGTGGTCCACCGAATTATCGACTGATAGAATCGATAGTCGATAGGTGAGGTTTAGTATAATTCAAACTGGTGTGTGTTCAATTGTAAAAATATTTTTTGTCATATGTCAACAGTGTTGCAACTATTCCACTCCATCACGGAAACCCAACTTCTTCTCTCAGCTCATAGACAACATCAAACAGGAGATGGAAAAAAACAAAGAAATGAAAGAAAATTTGAAAAGGTTTCGCGAAGAAAGGCAGAAACTTGAGGAATCTGATGCCTTACAGAAAGCTAGGTGTGCAGAAAAAGTTATTAAAATTTTAAATATCTTTATTTCGTGAAAATCTCAGAAATAACAGAAAGTTAGGCGTAGTACTAATTTTTTAATTAATCTGTGCTGTTTTCAATGGCAAAATACTTGATGAACAGTCTTATATCAAAACTGACAATGTGTACGCTATTTAAATTATGATTTAAGACAGTAAAAATCATAATTTGAATAGAAATACAGTGTCAGTTTGGATATTTTATCTTTATTCTACTCTAGAATCGAAAAAAACTAGCGGCCGCGAAGCTAGGCGGGTGAGTAGAATTTTACTCCTAGTCAGCAACAACGTATTTCTACTCACCCGCTTAATTTTGTGGTCGCTTACTCAGAAATATATGTATATATATTTTTTTTTAAAACGACCCGTACTTACCAATCAATTGAAACATCAAAAATAAGTATTTAAACTAGCGTTTTTTCAACGGTTTTTATAAGAAATACACACTACTGTGTACATTCAATGTGAACTAATATTAACATGTTATCATTCATCGCATTACCCACGCACAAGTCTCGGACTCATGTGTGTATCATCAGCAATAAAAAGTCTACAAATTGAAAAAAATACATCTCAGTGACTCCAATTCTCAGTTTGTTATTATGACATGCATATTAAATATGTAATGTATTTAATATCCTTTCTTTTATATTTAATATATTTTATGTGTGTGTTTTTTTATAGGGAAAAGTATCAAACAGTTGAGAGTGAAGCGTCAAAAAGTTCTGAAGTGATAAGAGAAAAGTTTGGAACAATTAAAGAAAAAGTTACCAATGTGATCGAAGAAGCCGGCAAAACTGAGATTGCTAAGAAAGCAGGTTGGTAGAATCGTTTAATGTTTCTACTTTAATGCTAATTTTTTAAATTGACAATATAATGAATAAATATATAATACAACAAATTAATCGAACAAAATAATTAAATGAATAATTTATTCATCCATTATTTAATATAATGAATTATAAATAATTTTGAATATTAATGGAATATAATATATATTATATAAAAATAATAATATATTTCTTATCAGAATCTAAAGCTGCAGGTACATAGAAATACATGTAACAATGAAAATTGCCCTACTCTACCATAATTGATTTTTTTTTTAGGATGAAGCCCACATAGGTCTAAGACCTGTGCGTTGGTAATGAGGTGGATGATGGCGACTGATGAGTTGGACCTACAGTTTTTGGTGGGTTCCGAACCACCGGAAAGTTATTTTACAGCAGAGAACAGTTTTTTTCTGCTGGGTAATGAGTTAGGTGATGGTGATTGATGAGTTGGACCTACAGTTTTAGGTGGGTTCCGAATCACCGAAGAGTGATTTTACAGTAGAGAACAGTCTTTCTCTGCTAGGTAATAAGTCTCTGGGTAATGAGTTAGGTGATGGTGATTGATGAGTTGGACCTACAGTTTTAGGTGGGTTCCGAATCACCGAAGAGTGATTTTACAGTAGAGAACAGTCTTTCTCTGCTAGGTAATGAGTCTCTGGGTAATGAGTTAGGTGATGGTGATTGATGAGTTGGACCTACAGTTCTGGGTGGGTTCTCAACCACCGGGAAGTGATTTTAAAATAGAGAACAGGTTCTTTTGCTGGCCAATCCAATCGAATTACTGTTAATCTGATAAGCCAAAGGTCCTGGGTTCGATCCCAGTTGAGTACAAGATATTTTTCTCGAGCCACTCCCGTGTTTCAGAGGACACGTTAAGCCGTCGGTCCCGGTTGCATATAAAAAAAAGCAGTCGTTAAAAAAACGGCGAGGTGGAACTACCCGTAAGGGTCTCCTCACCACGAAAAGTCATACGAATTTATTTATTATTACTGTTAATCGGTTTGTGATTTGTGTTTGCAGGACAGTTGCGAGAAGACCTCGGTAAGACAGCACGCGGTGCGGCTGAGTCGATATCTGAGAAAGGCCATCAGATTGGCAAGACTGGCGCATTCCAAACCATCAGTCAGACAGCGGCTGCCGTCAAGGAGGAAATCGATTATAATTCGCTCAAAGCACGCATGTACAAGGTAATTTACTGCGCACAATTATTTATAACTAGGCCTATATTGATTTAAATAAGTACATCAAAATATTTCTAAATTAGAGATTCAAAACTGAATTTTTTCTGAGGATAAAGCCCACATAGACCTGAATTATAATTTAAATAGAAATACAGTGTAAGTTTTGATACTAGATTGTTCAAAAAATATTTCATCAAGAAAACATCTACAAATTTTTCACTGTCCTTTATTTGCTCTAGTAGCGCAGTTGGTTGGATCGCTTGTCTGTGATAAGATAAGGCTCTAACTGGCTTCGTTTACTGCAGCCTTGTGTTCGAATCTCACTCAGCCATGAATGTTTCTCATCATTCACCCATTCACTTCATTATCCACGCACTCCCGACTCATGTAGGCTTCATTGCAATGAAAAAAAATTTGTTTTTAACTTGGAACTTTGTGCTATTATTTAGGTTGTTAATGAATGTTAACATTTTTTTTCTTATGAAATGTTTAAAATAGGGTTCAGGCTCTTCTCAGTTAAATTTTTTTAGTCTATTTTTGTATTATTTTCTTCTATATGTTTTATTATTTTTTGGTCTATTTTTAATATCTTCATTTTAAAGTAATATAAGTTAATATTTTTTTAGCTTTTATGTTTTGCCTTTTTTTACTCTAATATCAAAACTGGCACTGTATTTCTATTTAACTTATTATTTTTACTCACTTAAACTGGAGGGATGCATTTCACTTTTAAAAAGAAGCTTTATCATCTCTTTTTATTAAGTTTTTATTTATCATCTCTAGAAGTGAAATGCATCCCTCTAGTAAAGTGAAAAAAAATCATAATTTAAATAGAAATAATGAATAATAATAAGAAGTTGTCCCAGCCACATTTCTTAAAAATAGTGAGATACTAGTTTCGGTTGTTACACCATTATCAATTTCAAACAAACTGGTTTGTTTGAGATTGATAATGTTTTAAAAACCGAAACTAGTATCTCACTATTTTTAATCAATTTGGTTGTGACACGTCTTATTATTCATATCTTCCACAATATCAAGAAAGGTAAATAGAAATGCAGTATCAGTTTGATATTAGATTGTTCATCAAGTATTTTGTCATGGAAAAAACATCAACATATTTTTCACTCTCCTTTATTTCTGTTTATGACTTGGAACTTTGTGTTATTTAAGTTGTTAATTAATTTTGACATAATTTTTATTATGAAATGTTTAAATTGTGTTTCAGGCACCTAGAAAATTGCGACGCCGAGTGGAAACGACGCCCGGTCAGGAGGATTCTCGTGTCGTGGAACCCAACCTGGACGCTACCGGCGTCGAACTTCACAAGGACTCACGCTTCTATCAGTCGTGGCAGAACTTCAAAGACAACAATCCCTACGTGAACAAAGTTCTCGACTGGAAAATCAAGTATGACGAAAGCGACAACCCCATGATACGTGCATCGAGACTCCTCACCGAAAAAGTGACCGATATTATGGGAGGACTGTTCCAAAAAACAGAACTATCGGAAACACTAACGGAAATCTGTAAAATCGATCCCAACTTCGACCGGAACGAGTTTTTAAAGCAGTGCGAAATCGATATTATCCCCAACATTTTGGAAGCGATTGTTAGGGGTGATTTGGAAATTTTGAAAGATTGGTGTCACGAAGGACCGTTCAATGTACTATCTATCCCGCTAAAGCAAGCTAGGGAACAAGGTCTTGTTTTCGCGTCGAAAGTTATCGATGTAGATAATATCGATTTAGTGATGG
This sequence comes from Conomelus anceps, assembly GCA_948455865.1. NCBI lineage: Eukaryota > Metazoa > Arthropoda > Insecta > Hemiptera > Delphacidae > Conomelus > Conomelus anceps. Next base: position 3,134,695 of record OX418226.1, on the reverse strand, counting down.
GGAAAGTTATGGATCAGGGACCTGTGCTAGTTATTTCGTTCACATCTCAACAAATTTTATGTCTGAAGGATCGGGACGGTAAAGTTGTAGATGGGAATCCGGACACTGTATATTTGGTGAATTATGTTTGGGTGTTATGTCGAGATACAGCCGAATTAAATCCTAGAGCCGCCTGGAGGCTTTTGGACTTGTCCATGCAAAGTCAGGAACAGCTGTTGTGAGTAGTGACATGGTATCAGGGACATGTAAATGCTTGTTGATTAATATTAGATGATGTACAAGTCAGGCGAATTAAATTCTCTTGTTCTTAAAGCTTTTGTGTGTTTTTCTAGTGAATTTTTTGTTTCCCTTACCGACAAATTTAGGGACATAACCTAAAATTTGGATTGATCAGTTGAAAATTTGTAAATCGAGCAGCTGTGGGCAGTAGTATTATATCGATGTTATTTTGCACAACATATCAGAACAATTATCTAGAATAGAAGTATTCTATAAATATAAATATATGATATATGTTGATTCACAACGTATCAGAATAATTCTCGAGAACAGATATATTTTATATATCTATAAATATATAAAAAAAGCTAGGTTACTTTCATCTGGCGCTTGAGACCAGAGAAGGGAATATTGCTAATGAATGCAGACCTGTCTGTCTCATTCTGTTTCAAAAACATTAGACAGTAACTTATGGTCTACATCACCGTACTTTCAAATGATACTTTTGGAATAGAGTATAGTTGACACGTGTGTTACCTGACCGTGAGCCGTTGCTATGGTGACGGCGTCATTTTCCAAGCGCCAGATGAAAGTAACCTAGCTTACTAGAATATAATAAAAACTTAAAAAACACTTTCAAGTGGAAATTATGACTCACGTTATGGCGTGACGGCCGTTTCACTCTGATTTTGAGAGCATCGACAGACGACCACAGTACACATTACTAGAATATGGGCAATCAAGAAATGGGAGGCCTACAAACTACTGTACAGTAGTATCACCAAACTGGAACAGTTCTATTTGATATAGAACTGTTATTTTTTCAAGTAATTTTTCAAAAATTCCTTAAAATATATCGTTTATATAATACAAACATTATTATTGTTAATGTTGATTAGGACAATCAATTTGAGATCGATTATGGTAATATCAGTTGATGAACCGGGTCCACTTTGATCTCATGTAAACAATAGCAGAGCTCCAGTAATACCATCTAGAACAGCAATTTCTTCATCCATAAAGTAAATTCGTATGGCTTTTCGTGGTGGGGAGACCCTTACGGGTAGTTCCACCTCGCCGTTTTTTTAACGACTGCTTTTTTTTATATGCAACCGGGACCGACAATAATCCATAAATCACGTACATTGTTAATATACCCCCTCTCCTAAAAAATCCAACTGGTACCAAACCACTCTTGCGTCTGTATTTATAACGCTAATACAAAATTGAATTTCGCGATGATAATTTCACATTAAACTGTCTAAAGCCGCGTCTCCACCAACCGAGCATGCTCGGCGAACAGTGTTTTTTGCTTATATCTCGCTGGAATTATCTGATGTCGCCAAACATTGTTTGGTGTTGGTTTGATGTGGACGCCTTCTCGAACATTATGATCGGTGTGGTGGGAGTAGTGGCGGGAACCTGTTGTTGGTCGTCACTGTTCGCTGACAGACCGAACATTTCAATTGAACTCACGAACATGTTCAGTGACCGGTATGTTTAATGTTTGTCCGTTTTTTTTGTATTCGCCAACAATGTTCGGTTGGCGGAGACGCGGCTTAAAGACTTCAGGCGCCTGCGCACTAGGCAGCCAAGTTGCCACAGCCAATAAAACAATACAGTTCAATTGTAGACCGTGCACTAAGCAGCCACTCTGGCAGTGGCAGCCACCAGAACACGTCTCTGCACAGGCAGCCAGCTGGCTGTGTCAGCAGATTGACACATCCATCGCACAACTAGACGACACTAGACTGTGGTAACGACTGAGTCAAGGTTGGCTGCTGAAGCTGGCTGACTAAACGGGCTGCTCAACATTTTGGCTGCCCAATGCGCGGACGCCCTTAATTTTTTGTACTGAATAATGCAACAGTAATTCATTCAATAAATTTTCAATCAATCAATTTTCCACAGGATTGATTGTATGAGTTCTAGAAGGATACTTTGTCAATTGAAACATTGCTATTTAAGGCACAAAATATTCAATCTGGTATTAAAACTGACACTGTATTTCACTTTTATATAATATTTTACTCATATATATTGGAGATGCTTGAGGGATGCATTTCACTTCTGAAAAGAAGCTTCGTCAGCCTGTTTCAGAAGTGAAATGCATCCCTCAAGCACCTCCAATATATGCGAGTAAAATATTATATAAAAGTAAATACAGTGTCAGTTTTAATATTAGATTGTTCAGTAAGTATTTCGTCATGGAAAACATCACACAAATATTAAAATACTGTTTATTCAAACTTCAATACAGTACCACTCAACTTCCACATTTGAATAATACCTATATTTACAAAAATACATGAGTGAAAACAAAATACATACTTCTTGAACAGTAGTTTGATTCAAACACAATTTTATTTGCTTGAATATACTCTTAGTCTAATATAGGAATCGTAAACTTAAAATAATAGAACAAAATCAAGTATCAGTCTATAATTATAATTATTTAAAGATCTGTACACGATTCACCAACTGACAATGTTATAAACTACACATAAAAATAAAAATTTAAAACACAAAAATATTTTTCTTTATACATATTTGTCATACGTTTGAATAAAAACTCATTGCTAATACATGCTTTCGATACTAATTTACGTAATACACTCCAAATAACAAATAGGAAGTCAAAAAATTACAAAGTTTGGCAATTAATTGATAAAAATAGTACAAAAAGGGAATTCACAATCACACTGTTACACCATAAAAGTTTAAACGGTAGTATTTCAAACATTTCAATAATATATCCTACTAGCTGGCCCGACGCGCGTTGCTGCGTTCTCATAAAAAATTCTTGATTTTATTATTTGTCACCTCCCACTGAGGATACATTTCAAATTTCAACCTTCCACGACTATTAGGGTAGAAGCTAGGTTTTTTATTTTATTATTCGCCACCTCCTACTGAGAATACATTTCAAATTTCTAGCTGCATTGGTTAACAGATGTCATCAACCCGGCATAATTACATTTCATCATACCCAGTCATATGTTTCCTACATACTGCAAGGCTCCGACTGCACGGTATCCTACATGCAAAGTTTTTGCGTTCCAGACAGCGTAAATAACGCCGCTATGATTAAAAACTGTTGACTTCTATCAGCTGTTCCTTTAAGCTGTTTGGCCGGCAAGTTCAGTAGGTTAGGTGAATGATGATTTGCAAAACACACAAACAGCTTGACCATCGAAACAGCGTGTACAGCAGATCGAAAAATTTCAAATTATTTTCCATATGATTAAAAGATCCCAGTAAGCTAGCTAGCCATGTACCCGTGCTTTGCATAGGCAAAACTTTAACCCCCTAAAATTGCGAATTTTGAAAAATCCTTTCTTATTGCACGGTGAAATCCTATAAGGATTGCTCATACGAAATTTCAAGTTCATAGGCCTAGTAGTTTTGGCTCTGCGTTGATGAGTGAGTCAGGGTATCATCCTTTTATAGATAGAGATGTAGGGTAGGTTCAATGTAATAAGCCGTCGATTCATATAGTCTTTAATGAGTTTACAATGAAATTCACTTCATTACTATGATGATAATTTACTTAGGATTTATGAGTGTTCTTCAGTGTCACTTGTCTCGAGTTAGGCCCATGTTATACTGGCAGCTTTCATGCGACAGATTTTACGTCGCGTACACGCCAAGGCCAACCGGGCAATGGACTTCCCTGTGTGCAAGTTATAAGAGCGTTATATCTGTCGCGTCGGACCCTGTAGTCAGCGTCAGCGTTGACAACGCGTCCAGACCGGTAAAACGGGCAGCAAAAACGCGGCAGAAATGACGCCGTTGCTATTATACGGGCAGCTTTGACGCGGCAGATCTGCTACCTCAGCAAAACCACCAGTGTTGCCACCTCTAGTATAAGTTATTAATTTGAAGTTTGCAGTAATTATGGCGATAACACTGCTCACACATTCAATAATTATATATTATTATGATCACCCCGACACATATTATTATAGTGGGGTATCATAATTAGGAATAAAATTATATTTAGTAGCAATTTTAAGAGTCGGGATTCTCTTTAATATCTGTATGTTTGTTGTTTTTTTTTTTTTAATAAACTCCTCTGGATGTTTTGTAGTATCATCCAGAGAAATTATTATTATTATTATTATTATTATTATAATTAAATTATTATTATTCCTCTGGCGTATTCACGTGAGTTCGCAGGTTCACATAGACAGCATAATTTTATTGTTGTGACCTTCGTCATGTTTCGTTTTAGCACCACCAGTGAGCGTTTGCGTCGACGACGCGGCGTTTTTTCTGCATGTATAACAGCTCCGTTTTTTATGATCAGTGTCAGCGTCACGTGATCGGTCGCGTCAAAGCTGCCCGTATGGCTACGGCCACACGAGCGTTTTTTCACGCAGTAATAGTAGCTTATTTTCCAGCTGCTTGAAATCCTGCTGCGTGTATGGCCACACGAGCGTTTTTTCACGCAGTAATAGTAGCTTATTTTCCAGCTGCTTGAAATCCTGCTGCGTGTATGGCCACACGAGCGTTTTTTCACGCAGTAATAGTAGCTTATTTTCCAGCTGCTTGAAATCCTGCTGCGTGTATGGCCACACGAGCGTTTTTTCACGCAGTAATAGTAGCTTATTTTCCAGCTGCTTGAAATCCTGCTGCGTGTATGGCCACACGAGCGTTTTTTCACGCAGTAATAGTAGCTTATTTTCCAGCTGCTTGAAATCCTGCTGCGTGTATGGCCACACATGCGTTTTTTCACGCGGTAAATGTAGCTTCTTTTCCATACCACAGCACAGTATTCTCGTGATTGCTGAATTTATTTTTATAGTTTCAATATCAGTTTAAAAGATTATTAGGGGGAAAATTATGATTTTATTAGTCTCGTCATATATTTTTCTTACAAAATAAAAAAGTTTGTACTATTTTTTTCAAAAATGCACTAACTGTGGAAAATAATTCGTGATGATGATAATAAAAATTATGATGATGATGATGATGATAAAAAAAATGAATTATCCTAAAAGTACTTCAAAAGCATGTTTAAGGTTAACATTAAAAGCATAGTTCTAGTAATAATTCATTAAAAATAATTCTTTCACTATCTAGGTAATCAATCAATATCAGGCGAGGACTACTGACGCTGCGTGTTATTCCCGCTCGTGTGGCCAGGGATTGAGCATGAAATCAAGCGTCAAAAATAGACCGCAGCCTATTCTCCGGCGGACGACCTTGAAGACGCGCCTGCTAAAACCTCCAGTAGCGGGAAAACACACTGCGTGTGGCATTCTCCATTACATTTTAATGCTGCTCATTTTTCTAGCGTGTTTTCATTCTGCGTTTGTGCGTGAAAAAACGCTCGTGTGGCCGCAGCCTATAACATGGGCCTTACTCTTGAAATGTAATGTGTTTATACAGGCATTTCAAGATTCCCTCGAGTCAAGAGACTCTGAAGGAACGTTTAATAAGGGCATAAACTTATCGAATGAGCTAAACAATTTGAAAAATACATTTCACATGCAAGAAAAATAATTCAACAACGCTGTTCAGTGTAATAAGTTGATTCTTATGTTCTTTACTAAATTTACTGTGAAATTAACTAAATTAATATAATTATACTAAGATTAGTTAGCTTATTGAACATGTAAAATAATTTGAAAATGAATTTCATATTCAAGTAAAATAATTCAATAACACTCTTCAACGCCATAAGTTGATTCCTTACTGAAATGACCTTTCTATGACCTTTACTATAAAATTAACTAAATTACTATCATCTTAATAAGATTATTTAGCTTATTGAATGAGCTGAAGAATTTGGGAAATAAATTTCACATTCAATTAAAATAATTCAATATCATTGTTTAAAGAAATTACTATGATATAAATATTACAGAATTTAAATTATTAAATTTCAGCAAAGAATATTTTTTGTCTTAGATAAAAATTATCATCATAAATAGGAAATAATTTTCAAACTAAGCTGTTATTAATGTGTTTTTTCAGCTTGATTTAAATTCGTTAAGTATTTATGTTAGCATTCTAAATGATGGATTACTTTATTTAAACATGATATTCATCTTAACTAAATTTACTATGATATCAACTAAATTACTATGACGATAATAAGATTATTTAACCAATTGAATAAGCTAAACAATCTGAATTATAAAATTAAAATTAACTTGGAAGTAAAATAATTAAATAACAATGTAGCATGTTGTTAATCGGATATAATGTACACAGTACCTTAAATATGTAATATATGCGAGAAATAACACTAGTATATAGTCAAATCTGTTATTCTATATTGTATTTCAGAATTGCATGGAAGTATTTCAAACAAACTTAAACTAAATTAGTTACTAGTTCAAACCATTGCCTCAATGCATCACTGAGTACCATTGGAAGTCCATTAATGTCACGTAGTATGAGATAGAACGGGAAGGGGAAACTATCCATGTAGGAGGAAATGCCGAGCAGCTTTCCATCCACGAATTTCGGCATTCGAATGTCGAGGATTGAGTCCTGCACAAGAAATAAAAGACACAAAATGTTACTAATAATATACAGGAAACTTAAACACTTAAGGAAGTGATATAGCTGTGAGCCGTAGCAGGTATCTGTTCAGATAAATATAAGCTACAAACTCTTGGACCCACTTTGTAAGGGTGACCGATTGGATCGGCAAATTAATCGGCGATTTGATTCACAAAAAATGTACGTCGGAGGTTCTTTGAAAAGAGTTTTGTTTCTTCTTCTTCTTCTAGATCAACAGATCTCATAATATGTCATGCCTCAATATTTTCTGTTTTATCTTTCAATTTGAAGATTTACAACAATTTACATTGTACATTTCAACACAACATTTCACACAATCAGAAATAAAAACGTTAACGCTTGCACTGTAAAAATAAAGTAAATAATTGGGCTAAGCATCAGCCTTCGTAATTTCCAATGTTTTGATTTTCAAATGTTCAGTCTATTTTTAAAATTAAATTAGTTATATTAAGGGTTTAATGGGTTACATTAATATAAGTTTGTAGAAAATTTATTGAAATGAATTTGCAATTGGATTTAATAGAAATGTTTTTATTAAAATAATTCCCTGATTTATGTACATATCGGCTGTCATTCTCATTAATTGAGACAGCTACTAAGGTTTTTATTTTCACGAGCCAAAACTAACCTAGAGCCTATAGTGGTGATCTTGTTTTACATAATAATTATTTTTATAATTGACCCCAACTCCAAGATCAATAGCGATCTCACTTGAACTATGAGGAAGCTATGTACCAAGTTTCAAGAGTCTAGAATCTTCCATTCAAGCGCTAGAGCACAAACGGACGGACGGACAACGGCACGATTTCAATAAGGCCCCGTCGGGTCCTTAATAATTCGATTGGATTGGCCAGAAAAAATACTTCTCTGCTGTAGAATCACTTCCCGGTGATTCGGAACCCACCCAAACTGTAGGTCCAACTAATCAATCACCATCATCCAAGCACAGGTCTCAGAATTATGTGGGATTCATCCTCAAAAAAATCTATTGTTAGACAGAGCGACAGGGGTCTTATTGAAATCACGGAAGTCCTCCGAAACACGGGAGTGAATGTTGGTAATTATTTAACTATTTTTTGAACTGACTAGTCTTATACTCCTTGTAGAAGGTCCTGCAGCCTTATTTATCAACTTTCCTTAATTCAAGGAAGATATTGAAAGCCTGTCTCTCTCGAGAAAGGGAAAACTTTTGAGTAAATTATTTTCAAGTTCATAAATTTTAGAGAATTTCTCAAAAAATCCCTTGAAATAATGAAGTCTTTTCAAGTCACCCTTGAGATAGGGAAACCTTTTGAGCGAATGCTTTTCGAGTGTCATTTTGTCACTTGAAATAAGAAAAACTCAAGGTTTTTCAAGATTCATTCAAGAGGAAAAGCCTAAGATTCCCTTGAATTCATGAAGGCTTCTTGAAGTAGGGAAATCTGATTGTCAGTTCATAAATTTTAAAGAATTTTTCAAAGAATTCAAAGCCACAAAAAAGGAGATTGGTCCCCCCAATCTCAAAAAAAATTCTGCCAAATTGTTTACATTTGAGCCATTAGACAAAAAGTTGGCAAAATTATTGATTTATTATTTTTATTCTTATTTATTGTGCTTCAAGGTGAAATTTCAAGTGAAACAGCGACCTAACCTAAGATTTGGATCCTACTTTAAAATTTTGTGCAAAGCAGTTTTGGGCAATAGCCTGTTGTATTCACATTGATTGTATGCTAGTTAAATTCCCTAGGGACCTAGTTATATTGGTGGGAAATTCTAAAACAAGCTACCACAGTTTTCAAAGAGTCTTGAAAATATAGAAATATTTAAAAATCAATTTAAAAAATATTTAGTGTACAAGAGTTCCTTTCACATCAAAATTAAGCCTCACCTCAACTAATTGATATAGTAATTATGGTAACTAGTGTATAAGAGTATAATTGTTGATCTGACTTGCCTTATACTCCTTAACTGGAGTCTCCAAGACGTAATCTACAAAAAAAAATGTTGCCACGTGTGACACCTACCTTATTGCTGGGATTATCGATCACAACAAAGACAGTGAACACGTTCTGCAACCGAGCCCTTCGTACGGCCGCCTTCACACGTGCTTCCCCTTCATCCATCACTCCCCTCCCGTCAGACACAATCACCAACAGCTGCGCAGCTGTACCCCCACTGCGTGTGCTAGCCCCCTCCATCAGCATGTCGCAGGCAAACTCCATCATCGAGCCCACCTGAGTCTTTTGCTGGTCGAATAACAGCTGTTGCATTAACCTAAAAAAGAAAGAACATGAAAATAGAACATTTCATAAGATAAAAATTTTCTTTTCATTGCAGGATTAGGCTTATACACCTGTTCCGATTTCAAAAGATAAAACATCTATATTAGTATTCATATAACTTGGCAGCGTGTAATAGATGGGAGGACTTGCTAGATCTGAACCCAACTGCTGCCAAGTTATATGAAAACTAAAGTACCATCCTTTAAGAGGTCTACCGATATCTGTTTTACCAAAAGGCTTTTACTCATACCGGCTTTAGAAATTCTGTTTTGTGACACTTTCTTAACACGATTTTTCCATTTTTAACTGTTTTTCTCCAGCTAAATATGAGATAAAAATATTGTTTTTAATAAACAAATCAAAACTATGTCCGCATTTATGAGCCTTGAGACTTACTTAGCCCAAGGAAAACTGAAAAGCCTTTGGAGTTAAGGAAAGATCAAGGTAGACTCAAAAAATAAGTTTTAACTATGGCTACGTTATAAAGTGAACCTAATAGGTTAGAAAGCGATGTCAAAACAGCTTAGCTTCCTTTATTCCATGGATTTCACATCAAAATTACGCCTCACCTCAACTAATTGATTGTAATAATTGTGATAGTGTATAAGATTGGTTAAATATCAGTTTTGTTCTGACTTGTCTCATACTCCTCAACCGGAGTCTTCAAGAAATAGTCTTAAAAAATGTTGCATAATGAAGCTATTTCAACACTATTGTAACATTTCAGTGCAGGAGTCAGACCAATCAGAACTAAGGATTTCTTTAAAACAGTGTCAAAATGAATGTTATATGCATTAGTCCCAACATCAGCTGATTTAAACATTTTGAAATCAATTTGAATTTCAATTCAGAACCTAACAACAAACTCGCATTCTATGTTAGTGTGGTAAGTAAATTAAATTAAAGGTAATATACTGGTGATCGTCGATAAAATATTGCATGCAACGATTGCATTTTGCCTATAAGCCATTCATGAGATGTTTAGGACAATTGTGTCCTAACTTATATCTCATCTGTGGCTTAAAAGCAGTCATAATACAATCGTTGCCTAAATTAATATTTTAAAAATGATTCGATTCAAAAATGGGTCCTGACTATGAAAAAGTTTGTTGTCTGTATAAATTAATTAAATGTATTATAAACTTAAAAAACACTTTTAAATGGAAATTGACTCACGTTATGGCGTGACGGCCGTTTCGCTCTGTTGTCTAGAGCATCATCAGACGACCCACAGTGGGTCGTCTGATGACGCCATAACGTGAGTCAATTTCCATTTAAAAGTGTTTTTTAAGTTTATAATACATATTAGTGGAAACAAGATGGATCTTCAACATCATAATTAAATGTATTACATGAATTAAGGCTTCCTCAACAGCATATATCACGAAAATTGGTATTCACAACAATAAAATAAATAATTTAATTAATTAAAAAGAGAATAATTGAAAAAAAAAACAAGTAGAAACTCACTTGGCTCCACTGTGCTCTGTGAATGGCTCTGACAGCGGATGAAGCACTTTGGGCTTTTCTCCAAAACTGACAACTGCCAGCTGACCAACTTCCAGCAAGGTCAGTGCTTTGCTCACCAAGGCCAACGATTCAAATGCCAACTGAAATATAACGGAAAAAGTTGAAAATTGTGTTATTGGTAGCAAAATTAAAGACTTGGATTTCTTGTTCCATAACGATCTGCGTTGTTAATATCAACGTTTTAGTGTAAATTTAACGACTTGCAGTCAGTTTTAAATTGTGAATATGTAATAATTGTACTCACACTTGGCCGAACGTTTTCGAGTTATTGGAACTCATTGTTCAAGGCATCATAGATCGGCAATGCTGGTTAGAAGAATTGTGGTTTTTGTATAATGTGGTCAAAAGGTTTGTGTGATTTAAAATTTAATTGTTCATTGTACAAACTTTTTGACCACATTATACAAAAACCACAATTCTTCTAACCAACATTGCCGATCTAGGATGCCTTGAAAATGAGTTTCAATAACTCTAAAACGTTCGGCAAAGTGTGAGTACAATTATTATATATTCACAATTTAAAACCGACTGCAAGTCGTTAAATTTACAATAAGAAGTTAAAATTAAAAGCTTACAAGAATAAAAGCTTGAATACTTGTACAAAAACAATGATAGTAGCGATAGCGTTATAAAATATTATCGTTATCGTTATTTGCTTACAGAAATACTTAAAAAAATAAAGAGAAAAAGGTTGAATTTTAAAATTGAAAATGATAAAATGAAAGTTGAAATACACAGTTTAAATAGATTTAAATACAATTTTAGAAGCGTTAGAAAGGATACTTATTGAACATTGTGTAGAACAATCTCCAAATTAATACAGACATTTATATTATCCTAACTGCTGTTATTTTTATTGACAAAACTCAAACGCAGGATAATAAGGGTCTCAAGGAGAAGAAAAATTAAGAAAATTTAAGAAAAAGAAGAGAAAAGGGAGGAAAAGATGAAGGAGAAGAATATCAGGGAGCATTTAAGATGAATAAGGTTGAAAAGTAAAAAGTAAGAAATGGTAGACAAGTGAATAAAAACGGGGAATGAGAAGAAAGAGAAGAACATAAAGAAGAAAAGGGAAGTGATAGCCGCGAGCCGTAGCAGGTATCTGTTCAATCAGATAGATAAGCTGCGTTCTCGTAGGTCCTGTTTGTAACGGTGACCGATTAGATTGGCCAGCAAAAAAGACACTGTTCTCTGCTGTAAAATCACTTCCCGGTGGTTCGGAACCCACCTAAAACTGTAGGACCAACTCATAAATCACCATCATCCAACTCATTACCCACGCACAGGTCTCAGAACTATGTGGGCTTCATCCTCAAAAAAAAAAAAAAAAAAAAAAAAAAAAAGAATAGAAAGAAGAGGATGAGGAGGAGGTAGGTGAGGAGGATCAGGAGCGGGAGGAAGAGGTGGAGAAGGGTGAGGAAGAGGAGGAGATGTTGGAGGAGGAGAAAAAGGAGAAGGAGGAGAAGAAGGAGGAAGAGGAGGAGATCGGTGAGGGGGAGGTAGAGGACGATGCGGTGGAGGAGAAGGAGAAGAAGAAAAAGAGGGATAAAAAATAGACTATTAGATTAAATTTGTAGTTATTACACATTCTAGTAATTCTTTTGAAAGGTTTTCAAGTCTCTGTTGAATTAAGGGTGTGTCAAGTTTGGTATTGGCTAAACTTTGGTAATACTGTAGTTCTATCACAATCATCCGTGTAAAGTTTAAGTTTAATATTATTATTATTACGCATTATTATTATTATTTATTTAAATTTATTATTTATTATTATTATTTAAACGCATGCTTGTTGTTGACTTGACAAAAATAATGAAAATACTTGGAATAAATAAGAAAGATTAATTTTGTTCGACTTACTTGTTTTGAATGATTATCCGACATACTGGACGAATCATCAATGGCTAACACCACTTGGTAGTCTCTCTTCGATGGCTTTGTCCTTCGCAGCCATATTTTATCTTTCCTAAACTGACTGGCAATGTAGGGTATCACCTGAAAGAAACACAAAGAAACCAGAGATGAATTTATTTGTCTTTGAAATTGGGAAACATATTTGCTAAGCTATTTCTGTACGCTATATTTTTCAAGCCATATTTTGTGAGCTATATTTTCTATAATATGTTAAAGGTAGTTTTTTCAAGCTGTATGAGCTATTTGTTTGTTAAGCTTGTTTATTATAGATGAACTTCATGTTATACAATTGGCATTATTTTGTGATCAATTTTTTTCAAAATGTTATTGGTAGTTTTTTCAAGCAGTTTGGGATATTTGTTTGAGAAGCTTGTTAATTTTAGATGAACTTCATGTTATAAAATTAGCTTTATTTTGTGAGCAATATTATTCAACCTGTTAAGGGTTTTCAAACTATTAACTGTTAACTTAAGTGTAGTTTTTTCAAACTGTACGGGCCATTTGTTTGTTAAGCTTGTTTATTATAAATGAACTTCATGTTATAAAATTAGCTTTATTTTGTGAGCAATATTTTTCAAAATGTTAAGGGTAGTTTTTTCAAGCAGTTTGGGATATTTGTTTGTTGAGCTTGTTTATAGATGAACTTCATGTTATAAAATTAGCTTTATTTTGAGAGCAATATTTTTCAAAATGTTAAGGGTAGTTTTTTCAAGCTGTTTAGGCTATCTGTTTGGGAAGCTTGTCTATTATAGATGAGCATGTTATAAAGAAAATTTGGTCAGTGGTCAATGTCCTGTAAAAAAATAATACCCTCATAAAGTTAAAAATAATTATGTAAGCACAAATCTTGTAGCTAACATATTTGAAGATGCTTTCATAAGCACTTTAATAGTTATTTAATTTTATGGCCTGCTCAATTTTTTGGCAAGCTTTGGCCTGTATCAAAATAAATTACCTTAAGGCTTGTTCAACTCAAGGGGGACTTGAAGAGCTTTTAGAGAGAGGGGGTTTCAAGTCTCACTTGACATAAGGAAGCATCAAGGTAAGTTCATAAAAACTGGCCTTAATCCTAACTCTTGGTCGCCTATAATCCTCACAATTCTTCTTCCAAATTTTGTGCAATTTTACTGTTAAAATAGTAAATTTACTATTGAATAGTTAATAGTAAATTTGCTGTTAAAATAGTTACATTTTCATAGTTAATTTCAGTGTTATTAAATGTTTAAGACGCATAAATAAAGTCTGATTTGAGAAGCTTTGTCATTTCATGTTATGTCATGTAATTTCAATGTCATGTAATTTCAAATCAATCACAACTACAGCCCGTGCAAACCTTAGAATACAGTACAGAGTCTTATGAAATTGCTATTATTTCATAAGGAAACATGAGCGTCCTGTAGTCGTTTTTTCTATTACATTTTGTCACGTTTGAAAACTTGACCGCTAGGATAAGCTTGCACGGCTACTGTGCAGCTTAAATAAATGAGTAAAATTTTATTGTCATTCAACCTACATTATAGTAACAGAAAACGTCAACACAAGCGTTAATATATTATAATAAAAGTTACAATTTATTGGACAATAAAACAGTTATAAATTCTATTTAAAAGCTTGGTAGCACAGTACGCCATAAGCGAAATACTGCGAAATTTTCACAAACTATAGAGCAAATAGGAGCAGAAATAAAATTTGAGTCAGAAAAAAAGTTGGACCTACAGTTTTAGGTGGGTTCCGAACCACCGGGAAGTGAATTTACAGCAGAGAACATTCTTTTTTGCTGGCCAATCCAATCGGTCACCCTATACAAAGAGCGCCCAGGAGTGAATTACATGATTGAATTTTAATCATGTGCAATGTGCATGTTGAATATATCATATATTGTTCTCCATGAGTTGCATCATTTTTGAAACACCCTGTACTTTTTAGCTTACTTTAATAACCAACTACTTTTTTAATCTACTTTTTTCAGCTCACCTTTCGCATATTAATCCTCCGCCCAGTCCTGAAATCACCCTTCAGTCGTGACGCCGAAGTCGGCTCGAGAACCAATCGCAGCTGCTCGCTCAACTCAGCAGCCAATCCCGTCACCACACCGTTCAGCCTTGCCCAAACTTCGGCAGCCTCATCAGTGGCTGGTGGCTGCTGCGACCACATACCCAGCTGCTCCTCAACACGACTCCTCACCTCCGAAACACTCACCGATGCATCCATTTGCTCCAAGTTTGTATGAAAAGTAGATTCTGCACCACGTGGAACCGTATCTGTTTCAACAATATCCCCTGTAGTTTCCAATTTGCTTTCCATTACATCCATCAAATCTTTCCCCTCAGTTTTCCTACCATCCTTCTTATCCTTCTCCTTTTGTTCCGTCTTTGCAGACGGCAATTCATCATCTGCTATCATCTCCACATCATCGTCGTCATCATCATCCAAACATATCACATCTTCTTTCATCTCCTCATCCTCAACATCATTTCCAGGCACTGGTTGCTTCTCATACTGTTCCCTGGTAGCAGCATCCACAACCTCAACATCCTGCTTACTCTTGGTTGCATCAGTTATATGCTGATACAGCTCCGATTCAACCTCCTCACCTTCTTCCAAATCCTCACTACCCTCCTCGACTTTACTATCTTCTTTGACATCAATTGTCTTCACTTTCTTCTTCATGGGTTCCTCCAGATTCCCCAACGTATGCTGATCATCACTTTCCCCAGGCCGTTGTCGTTTCTCATCACGACCTGACGTTGGGTCACGTTGGGTTTGTTTGGCAGCCCCCCCATGACCCACACCTGAGTCATCCTGTTCCGCATGACCCACTCCTTCCTGATCGGGTCCTTCACTGACTCCTGTATCCTTTTTCTCACCATCATCAGGTGTTTGATCTTGGGATGCCACTTCATCTTTGGATCCTGCAGCTTGTTGGGCACTTTCTGTCTGTTCCACAGCTGGTGCATCATCTGAAGGTTTTGCTTGTTCTTCTTTCCTTTCATCAACATCTTTCTCATTCTCCTCTTCACCTGTTTTCTTCTCATCTTTCCCTCCACCTTCTTCCACATCCTTCTCATCCGAATCCTCCTTTTCTTCCACATCTTCACCTTCATCAACATTCATTTTCGACCCCTCATCTCCCACACCATCTTCCTCCTCATCCTCATCTTCACTACCATTTTTCTCCTTATCCTTCTCACCTCCCTTTTCTTCATCATCTTTACCTCCTTCTTCTTCCTCTCTCCCTTCATCCATATCCTTCATAGTATCAATATCAAACGGATTCTCCTCAGTCCCTTCCTCTTCATTTTCATCCCGATCTTTCCCCTCACCGTCATCCAAATTCAAATCTTCAGGAAGATCAAACTCTTCAGGTTCCGGCTGTTGTTGATTTTTATTATGATAGGGATCAATCTGATCATCATCACCCTCTTTCTCTTCCATTTCGTTTATCTCCTCTTTCCCATCATCCTTCCTCTCATTGTTCCCACCCTCCTTATCATCACTTGTCGGTTCTTTCCCTTCATCTTTAGCTCCCCACTCCTTCTCCCCCATCTGTTCTCCCTTGTCTCCCTGTTCTTCCTTCTTCTCACTTTCATCACCTTCCTCTTCATCAGAATCACTTCCCCAGATTTCTTGGTCCAACGTTTCTGCGCCCTTCTCCGTTTCGCCCATCTCTTTATCAGGTTCTTCCCCATCTTCCTCTTCATCATCCTCCTCACCTTCTTCATTCTCTTTCTTCTCCAAATCCTGTAACTTTCCCCCAAAATCTTCTGACATTTCAATCCCTTTTTCTTCCTCTTTGCACTCCTTTTCCTCTTCATTTCTTTCTTCTCCCTTGGGTCTAGCATCCTCCAGCTGATCTTCACTCTCTATCTGATCTGAAACATCTTTTTGTCCTTCTCCCTCTCCCAGTCCCATCCCACCTTTTGTTTCACTCTCTCCTTCCTCTTCTAATTCATTAGCAAGATCTTCGGGTGTGCAGAATCCTTTCTGTGACAAATTCACAAATAACGCTGAAAGCACAGAGCAGAGCTTAGATGAGACTCTGAAGGCATTCAGCTGATGTGTGATGACAAACTGGGCTAGCAGCAAGTACTGATCGAAAAGAGGACAACACCGTTCTAGCAAGCTGCAAAAGAAACAAAAATAAAAATATTATATCAAACAAACATTAAAACTATACTAATTCACTCTTTTTACTGCTTGGGATCATTGAACTACAGTATCTACTACTATAATTTACAATAAAAAAAGCAAGTTGAAACAATAATAGAAATAATATATCAAACAGACATTAAAACTATAATAATTCACTCTACTGCTTGAGATCGTTGAACTACAGTTATTACAACTATAATTTGCTATTTAAAAAAAAAAACAATATTAGATAAGTTGCAACTTCAAAATAAGTAATAGATTCCAATTCAATCAGAATTGTTCCATGAGAGATGGTTGGTTGAGCACAGTTGGTTGGGGCGTCACAACTTCATCTTGCTGTCGTTTCAGCGGTCGTGGGTTCGAATCCCGCACCTACATCTGGCATCTATATGTGTTATCATTCACCTCATTACCCACGCACAAGTCTCGGACTCATGTTGGCATCATCAGAAAAAAAAGATTGGAGTCAGATGCCGCCTAAATTATAACATCAGGGTCGGGCCGATTCACAAGCCTGGATCAACAAAACTGGAATCACGTGAAAGTGGAATTAAAACAACTGGCTGCCGACTGAGGAATGACTGTGAACTTGAAAGTCACACATGTACTAGTAACACGATGACCTTCCTTCCTATTGGCCACATCTGTCTGACCCACTAGGATTTGGTTAGGGCTTAACTCCATTCTCTCGTGGAACAGACCAAAGTAGTCATTTATTTATCAATTGAATAATAAAAAATAAAAATTGATCAAGAGCAATTTTTCTGTACTATATTGTATCATTCACTTATTGAAATTCAAATTGCAATCAACAAAACAAACGAGATTCATAATCTAAAAAAGGTTAGGAAATTCAAAACATGTAAACATACACCAAAAAATTGCATTAAAACATTCGTGCTTTTTTCAAATACAATTTAAGCTAAATAATTGATGTAGCCTACAATAAGACTGTTAAATAGATATAGTTGAAAGGCTGGTCTTGATAGATATTTAGAGTGAAGTAAAATTATGTATTGAAGTAAAATCCATTATTAATTGTATTGAGCGCACACAAAATAAGTTTCTCAAACTGCAATTTCATAAAAAGTATCATTATTCTTGTCCATATGACCATTCTATGCATAACTTGAGAAGTCACTTTCATATTATGTCATTAAGTAGAAGACGCAACTATTTATCCCTGTGATTGTGCTCTATAAGCTTTTGAATAATCAGATGGATGTTCCAAATTTTATTCAATATGTGAGTTTTTGTTCCATTAAATAGACCGATATTGGACATGCTCTTTGCAATAGATAGAAAGAAATACGAATTGTTTCCTCCAAAGAGCATTACGTTTATATAATAGGTTAAATCTTCATTCTTGATCCATTGTCACAGCCACATTTATTAAAAATATTGAGAAACAAGTTTCGGTTATTATACCATTATCAATCTCAAAGAAACTTTAATAAATGTGGTTGTGAAAATTTCGTCTTATTATGCATTATGGATACCTACCACAATATCACCTTTGCCACTACAAAGAAAGATAAATGTGTACAATCTCTTCAAATTCAACTATTTCTATTGTTTTGCAGACTATACTATAATATCTCCTATTTTTTCTTGTCATATATTTCACATTTTCATATATTTACTCTATTTGATTCCTTTATTGTTGTATTCACTTTATTATTTTATTTGAGATAAATGAGGATTGTTTTGGCGTTAAGCTGTAAGCTTCTATTGGTTGTGAATGTGTACGCATTCAATTAATAAATAAATAAAATGCAATTTACCTTTTACAAGCGATTCTATCATGTCCCTCCATAAGCGCCAGTTCCTCAAGCAGCTCCTCAATGTACTTAGTGACAGCGGCCAGGTTCAATTTGGCAACATCCTCTCCAATATTCTCCACAACTTTCACCTTCAAATGGTTCTCTTCCAGCGAACTCTCTTCTGATTGGTCAGCTTCCACCGTCAACGTACTCTTTTTAGCCGCCTCATCAGCAGCAGACTTCCCGTACTTCTTATAGAGCTCCTGAATTGCAATCAATATGGCACTTGTACAATCATCAGTCTTATTTGCGAACTCTTCCAGTGTTTGTTTGTTGATCAGCTTCAACTGTTCTTTCGCATCAGGAATGGTGGGTTGGTCGGATTCAGTGTGAGCCACAATTCTATCTAGATTTGTTTGAAATTTTTCAGCTAGACGAGTGAGGAAATCAACAAATGGATTTTTCGAATCTTTTGACGATACTTTCAAATCAAACATTCCTCTTATTTCGTTGAGATCTGCCACCAATCTAGACACCTTAGGCACACTGTCTTTCAACGCCATATACTTATCACTAGTTAAGAAACTGGGGATATTGGGACCTTCTTCCTCCCCCAAATTTGTGGGGTTTGTGCGCTTCAACGTCTCACTAAACTTCTCAAACCTGTTTGCACGTTCAATACGTTCCACAATCGATTTGGCCGCATTTATTTGATAATTTATTTTCCCCACAACACTACTCCAAGTGTTGTCGCCTTTATGCGCAAGTATCATAGGGCCCAACATTGTAACATCAAGCATGGTGTTTG
Source organism: Conomelus anceps (assembly GCA_948455865.1). Taxonomy (NCBI): domain Eukaryota; kingdom Metazoa; phylum Arthropoda; class Insecta; order Hemiptera; family Delphacidae; genus Conomelus; species Conomelus anceps. The sequence continues at coordinate 3,115,514 of OX418226.1, read as the reverse complement.
AAAGAAGTGTTTCACCCTCTAAAACTGATGTTTTCTCACTAGGACACGCATCGAGGAGCACTTTAAACTGCTCCAAACAATACACACAATCATTCAACAAGTTTTGTAGTTCGTGTTGACAATGAATTAAAACTTCCGATTTTTTATAATCCGAATAATGCACATCTTTAGCTAACAACTTTGTGTAACATCTCATCTGATACAGATACGCCATCGTTTCGGTTAGTAGTTTCTTTTCATCAACTGTAATCTTCATTAAATGGTTTGTAAATCCTTTACAACGCTCAATAATGGGCGGGCCGATTTCTTTGTGAGGTTTTCTTAACGTTTTCTTCAACTGAGCCGTTCTAGCCACAGCGTGCCAAAAATGTCTATCACCACCCGCGTTCCAAACCGCTAAAATATCCTTATCAGCATCCCTGTTATCAATTTGATTTAACGCAACTTCTACATTCAGGGGTGCCACCACAAACTGCTCCTCCAAAACTGTAGATTCATCGGGGCAAACAACCAGCCCAGTCCTGTAGGACAAACCAACATCACCCAACACCCTAAACAAATCAGTGAGCGCTTTACGTTTCTGTTGTAGATAACTCTTCGCCTGACTCTTCTGTTTTTCTTTCGTCAAACTACGATCAACCTCCAAATCTCCCAATTCTCGAGAAGTTTTCACAATTTCCCCCACCAAATCATCAACAACCGCTATCAATTCTCCATGCCTCATTTTCTGAATCGCCAACTTACAAAACTTACATGCTTTTTTCAATATACTCATTTCAGCCCCCATAATAAACACCTCCAGACCGAAATCAATTGATTTTACAGGGTTGACAGTCACATAGTGTGCCAAATTTACATCAAATTTTGTTTCGCTTGTTTTTTTCTCCGTGAAATCCAATTTGACAAGAGCTCCCAACACAGACTCATTCAACACACCTTCATACTCCTTGATATACTTATGCAAAGTTCGGTGAGTCTTCTGAACTGTCTCTTTCACAGACCAGTACGTTATTTCGTTCCATCTTGCAATTTTCACAAAATCGGCCAACTTTTTCTCAACTCCTGCTCCCAGCTCTTTAATACGAATCTCAACAGCTGATTCGAATTGTTTGTAGTACATGTAACTGTTCCAGAATATACTCGTTGCCTCACAGTGACCCGGTTCTGTCATATTGGAACAGTGACAGTGAAAAGTGAGTAACAGTTCCAAACGGGGGCCGTATTCGACAAGAGTGCTTTTCTCCATAAAAGACTGCAGCGCCTGGACCAGTTCACACTCGCCGACTTTTTCTGTTTCGGGTTCTTCTTCTGTGTTTTGCGATGATTTGGTCTTGACGAAGGCTGCTACTAGAGCATAGAGGTGGAACCACCATTTGCTCACTTCTCCTTTCAATCTGCAAAAAAAATTATAAAAATAAACAAATTGTTCACAAATAACTAGATTTGACAAGAAATGCACAAGTTACAGTTTGAAAAAAGTCTTGCATTTGTTTTTATCATATCTATTTTATAGTTTTTAATAAATATAAAGTCATATGAAATTTAATCTTCTCTGAGAAGTTCTGTCATTATTAGATAAATCATTGAAAATTAAACTTGAAAAATTGTCAAAATTGAATGCTTGCCAATTAAATATCTACATTGAAGAATTTTTATATTAGTTTGTTATTCAACAAACCTTCAATTTAGTAGTCTTGGAGCTTTCAGCCTAATTAATATTGGACATTAATATCAATATAATAATTAATTAAGCCTAATAATATTAATAATTTAGTTTGGGTTTCGTTTAGATTCAGTTTGATTATAACAATTTTTGAACTGTTAGTGGTTCAGTTTGTAGTTTTGAATATTAGTTTATTGTTTATTCTGAAACAGACCCTGATTTTATAATATTGATATATCAATAACAAATAGACTATAAAATACCCTGATTTTGTAGGCTGGAAGATTCAATGGATGTTTATTAAATAAATTAAATAGATATATAGATTAAATAGCAAACTACTGCGTCTACTGCCCTCCCTTACCTAGAGCTTATTTGAGAGTAATTTCTCAATAAAATATGGTTAGAACCCGGTATTTAAGTAAGAAATCAATTTTTCACTGTCAAATATGACACGGGAGTTCTTTGAAAGTATCAACTGTCTTCACAATCTCTTTACACAAATAGGTTATCAATGTTCAAGGGAAGTGATATCCGTGAGCCGTAGCAGGTGTCTGTTCAGTCAAATAAAGATAAGCTAGGAACTCATGGGGCTCTTTGTAAAGGTGTTCGATTGAATAGGCTAGCAAAAAGACTCTGTTCTCTGTTGTAAAATCACTCCCCGGTGGTTCGGAACCCTTCTAAAACTGTAGGTCCAACTCATCATAGAACAGTTCATTACCCGCGCACATGTTACAGAACTATGTGGGCTTCATCTTTAAAAAAAAATTATTTGACGTGACACTTCGTTGAAGTTAGTATAACTGGATATGTGCTTATGGAGTTCCACCTATAACAACTGAAAATTTGTAAAGCCTACAAACGACTTTCCAGCTATTAGATTAGATGCGTATTACCTTCAAATTATAAGTTACCTATGACCCAGAATAATAATTTATAAAATGTGATTAATGATCTGCGTATTTAACTCACCTATTTCTGGTAGCAAACAAACAGCCCTTCCAGCAAGACAGCTCCAATTTGCGCCATGCTATCACCTGTCTGACCATAGCTGACATGTGATTGGCCAATGAGACACCAGAGTGAGCATTCTCCTCCCATTCACGCACCTAAAACACCAACAAAACATAATAAATTACACATAAATAACATAAGGTAAGATATTTTATTCAAAAAATAAATTAGCGAACAAAACCAGACAGTGACATATCAGAAACAATACAAGTTAATTGTTGTAGCGACAAATCAATTTTTTAGTAGTGTGCTCTAGCCTCTTAGTGTTTAAGCCGCTAGTAGTATGCTTTTTTGTAGATTACGACTTGGAGACTCCGTTAAAGAATCAACAATTATATACATATAATATTACCAATCCTATACACTAGTTAATTACTATATCAATTAGTTGAGGTGAGGCTTAATTTTGATGTGAAAGGAACTCTTGTCCACTATAAAAAGTTTTATCAACTAAATATATTTTTTTGCTCTAATAGTATGTATGCCTCTAATATTATGCTTTAGCCTCTGATCTTAACACACCTAAATGCACAACTCTGCTTATTCCTATAGAAATAGATGAATTCAAACCCTACAATAAAAAAACCAATAACTAAGTTGACCGGTACATAGACTAGCCCTTTTGGAAATAGGACACATTACCGTACATTAAACATTTTAAATGAGTTTCTTTAAATTAAAAAAAAAATTCAGCTTCCCAAGAATTTAAATAGATGTTGAAGATCACTGTTGAAAGGTGCGCTCTACACTATTCAAGTGAAGAACGAGTACAATAGCTATAGGAAGAATTAAGAATTTATAGTTCCTTCTTCCCAAATAATCATTGAATAAAACTATTGATTATCATTGAAATAATCATTAATTATTATGTAAATAGCTATTTCGCACTGGTGTAATGCTTCCTCAGACACAGTTGAAGGTCTACTTTATGTGTTTCAACCATGTCTGAGGAAGCATTACACCAGTGCAAAATATCACACGAATATGTAAATGTTATAATTCACCAGTAATTGAAACTTTTTTGGAAACAATCTTTAGTTGGACGTTCTCCTGAAATATAGAAGATCATCTATTTCTAGAACAATCATTTTTAAACAAGTACTGTATAATCCCGTACAGTTCTGCACAGTACGGTTGTCATAATTGAAAAATGGAAAGCACCTCTCTATTTAGTAAAATGATTATGTCCTTCATCAACAATTACTTAGGTTTAAATTTCAGATGAAACTAAACCATCAAATTATTACCTTTTTTAGCTTGTGTTTTTTTTTTCAATATTATTCGTGGGTCTAATCCTATATTGTCTGTTTATGACTCAAGCATGATGAAGTAATGAAAGATCAAAATAAAAAAATGGTAAATACATGAAGAATAGACTTACCAATAATAAACAATCAACAAAGCGAAAAAAAACTAAAGAGACACAAGCCTGATAAAGTAATTAAGCATCAAAATAAAATAAATAGTAAGTGTATTGCAGGTTAAACGTAAGGAAGGATTTATGATGTAAGACAGATTAAATATCTGCAATAGGCAAGGAGGGCAACCAGATGTTGCTGAAAAGTATACCTTCCCAGATTGAAGTAGTGCAAATAGCGGTTACGATCTGAGGAATGGTTGGGGGGGGGGGGGGGTTTAGTGAGTTAGAAATCCCACACTAACAGGTAACTGCTACAACCTGGTGCCTTTAGAAGTTTCCCTCCTCAAAAAAAAAATTTAGGGAGAGGAGAAAGGCAACATCGGAGAGAATGAGAGAGTATCGGCGAAAGCGCAAGGAACATCCACAAAAGAAGAATAAATGATTAATGTACCTCAAAGTGGGTGATACAAAACATAAAAAAAACGTACAAAACTCAAGAGGGACTAGCCTGATGAAGCAATGAAAGATCGAAATAAAATAAATAGTAACCACCTGAAGAATAAAACTATTATAGAGAGCAAAACCAAAGAATAAAACTATTAATACAGATTTAACCGTATGCAGGGGACAGTTTATTTACACAAGTCATAAACTAATTAATTTACTACCAAATGATATAATAAACGTCCGAATGACATTCCAACTGAGAAATCTAATTGATGGTTGGGTACGATCCAATAGCGATTCAGCAATATTTCAATAAATTCATTCTTTAAACACATACATTCAAGTAATTTTTTCCTTATCTACTTCTAACCTTTTTTCTTTACTTATTTTCCTTTCCATCTCTTTATCTTTTCATTATTATTATCCTTAACAGCTTTTTTGAAACTTTAGGCAATGAAGCTGGAAGTCTTGTTCTATTTAATTTTATTTTTATTGTAACTATCCCACGCTCAGACTCAAGTCTTTGTGGGATATTCTACTATTTTATTTTTTGTATCTAATCAAACATTTGTATTTGTTTTTTTCTATGGAAATAAAGTTTCATTTCATTTCAATAGGGCAAACCAGAAATTATTTTTGTGTTATTTGATCACTCACCTTAGTAAGCACCAGCTCCAACCCGGTCAAGAACCTAGCCACAGCACTGCTGGCATCAAACGACATAATCCTCTCCACGAGCACCACAATCTGATTCAGCGTGGGATGATCAGGCCACTCCTGCATCAACTCCTCCACCCCATCCATTATCGACTTCAACAGCGACAAACATTGCCGACTCTCGCCGATATTCGCATCGTTGTAGAAATCATATTGCTTATCAGATCGTATCGGATCCGTATCGCTGTCGTCAACATGTCCAGCACGCGAAGCAATGTCGGATGCCACACACAAACCGGCGCCAACCGTGTAGTCGAGGCCGACGTCACACGAGGCGCAAAACTTTTTCAGCAGCAGCTTGAATACGGCGAATCGCTCCTGGTAGGGCGCGATAAAGTTGACAGGAGGTCTGTGCTCCTGGAATCTGGTGTCCAGTTGCCGCCAGTGAGTTATTGTGTTGTTTTTCACCTGGCAAAAACAAATATTACATAGTAGTGTATGCAATGGTTGTAATATTTATTTATCTATCTATTTATTGAGATTTTTTTTGAGGATGAAGCCCACATAGGTCTTAGACCTGTGCGTGGGTAATGAGTGGATGATGGTGATTGATGAGTTGGACCTACAGTTTTAGGTGGGTTCCGAACCACCGGGAAGTGATTTTACAGCAGAGAACAGTGTCTTTTTTGCTGGCCAATCTAATCGGTCACCCTTACAAAGAGTGCCCAGGAGAACGCAGCTAAAAGAGAACGAGAACGCAGATAAAATATAATGAATGCAAAGATACAACGGTCTAAAACTGCTCTCTTTGCAAATCTTGTATTTTCGTCACATTTTCGCAAAAGTTAGTTTACATTGACCAATTTAGAATCATTAAAAACTCCAAAAAAATAATTTGTTTCATTTTACTTAAAGGCTATTAATTTAAAAGTTCACTCGAAACTGAGCACTCAGTAAAAAAAGAGTCAATTTCAATAAATTTTTTGGAGCCGAAAATACTCAACCGGTTGCTATGAAAGTATTTTTTTTTTTAGATAACGTCTTGGAGACTACAGTTAAGGAAAATAAGAAAAGTCAGATTAACAATTATACAATCTTATACACTAGTTACCATAATTACTATATCAATTAGTTGAAGTGAAGCTTAATTTTGATGTGAAATATTCAATGTCGATGAGTATAAAAATAATGACTACCTAATATGGTGGTTCGGAACCCACCTAAAACTGTAGGTCCAACTCATCAATCACCATCATCCAACTCATTACCCACGCACAGGTCTCAGACCTATGTGGGCTTCATCCTCAGAAAAAAAAAAATATTATGCCAGGAGTGAAATGTAAGTTGAGACACGAGCGAAACAAGTGTTTTAAATAAAAAAACGAGTGGCTCAAAGGCTGAATACAATCGTGCCATACCATATTATTTTATCTATGACTGCCAATAACTAAAAAATATAAAAATAGAACTAAAAATATATAAAATATAACTAAAAAATATATAAAAATAGAACTAAAAAATATATAAAATATAACGAATAAATAAACAATCAATTCAACTTGGATTAAGAATCACTTGGATAACTTGTCCAAACTAACATAATAAAAAATGCTGATAGTGGACGATTGGTTTGAAATTAAATTTTATATCGAAATATTTGAAACAGGTGTTGTGAATATTGTATGATTCGACATTGTTTTGAAGAAATCCCGAATTCTGATTAGTTTACAGCCTGTATTCAAAACTGATAGCGTTATAATAGCTTAACTCGGCAAACCAGGTACGAATAAAGTCCGATTTTACGGTATTGTTTTCTTACCTCTAATAACTACAATAATATTGTATTATATTATAACGTAGTCATAGATAAACTAATATTTAAAATATAACTTAATAAAAAAATATTTGTTTTAATTCTTCAACTTCTTATAACTTAAAATACTTAGAAACTGAGAATATAACTTAATAAAAAAATATTTGTTTTAGAATTTTTTTAAATATCTTTGGAATAGCAGCCCCACTGTAAAACTATGTGTTGAGAGTAAGAGTCTTTCTTAAATTTTTTTTTAAAAGACTCGTGAATTATTGTGCTTTAAGGTGAAATTTTTAGTGAAACACACCTAACCTGAGATTTCTATTCTAATTTGAAATTTTGTGAAAAGCAGTTTTGGGTATTTTCACATTGATTGTATGTTAATTAAAACATAATGAAATAAATTAAGTAAAATTATCAATTTAATAAATAAGATGTCCATATAAGGTGTTAGGATTTGTTGAGAATAAAAAATATCTTTTTCCTACAGTGACCCGAAAAAGTGCCTATTTCTGCACTAAATGTAGCACGCAAAATAGTCTATTCCTGCACCAGTGCAGGAAAGTAAATTCCAGTGCGGGAAAGTAAATTCCAGTGCGGGAAAGTACTTTTCCGCACCCCAGATTTGCAACCTAAATAGTGAGCAAAATAGTGAGCATGTAATAAGCAGGTTCCCTATTCTGCATTCAAAAATAGGTTGGCTACTCTGCTTCAACTGCGAAATAGTTGTTGTAGTTGTTGTTGATGAAATCGATTTGATTCGAAGATAGGTTATGTGAGGAATTTTCTGGTTAAGTATGCCCTGTTTTGTTCTGTTTAAATTACATTATACATTACTGTAAGAAAACTTTAATGTGTAATACGAGCGCAAAGTATTGTTTCTGCACTCGAGAAGCTTTTTTCTCTCGATGCAGAAAAACTTGTTTCTCTCGATGCAGAAAAACTTGTTTCTCTTGATGCAGAAAAACTTGTTTCTCTCGATACAGAAAAACGCTATTTTGCACTCTAGTTACACAAATAGCTAATGTTGATACTGTTAAATAGTGTATATACTGTAAGATGTAAATATAAATACTGTAAGATAAATTCAAATAGATTAAATTATCAACGATTTTCCATTTAAATTTGAAATGTCTCTTGCACCTACCATTTCCGAGTGTATACGATGTATTTCCTGGAGATCCTTTACGGTCAGCTTTATCAATTTTGTTTCCTCCTCGTCTTCCTCGGCCTCTTTTTCGACCAGCTTCCTTCCTTCCAACGGCGCCGGCTCCAAATCTCCGAAATCACTTTCACGGTTCGGATTGAAGAAAGCCGAAATTTCGCCCTCAGCCTCCTCATCTTCGGTCGGCATATCTCCGCGACTGCGCACTTTGTTTATGTACAAACTCTCTTCGGCTAGAATCTTATTCTTTTTATCTTCTTCTTGCTGCTCCCACGCTGACACCACGTGGTTTAGAACGCCGCAGATTCCATTCCAGTCGTCGCTGAGGTCACCTGTGAAAATTTAACATAAAATGTATTGAGTTTAAACAGTAAATTCATTAAAATTTTTAGAAAATCATTCGAATTGAACAGAAATTTATTAAAATTGCGATAACCCATCAGAATAAAGAGAATCTATTTAGACTATTCGACTATAAAGCAGACTATTAGAGCGGTTTCACACGGACCACAAAACGCCGACAAAAGGTTGGAAAAAGTTGTTTGCTGTGGCAAGAAATCGCAGATTCCTTTCAGATGACAAACGCGAGTTTCAGCAGTTCTACTGCGATTCTTTCCGCGCAATATTCAGCTGTCAGCTGTTCATAAAACAACATTTCAACATGAATGATGAAGAATGTTTTTTTGATAAAAGTGTCAGCTGAGATGCAAAAACGCCAAAAGTGCCGAGTACTTGGCCACTTCATGCGCTTGTGGCGCGTTCTGACTTTAAACGCTGGAAACTGCCACTTCATGTGAAAGCACGAATGATATGCCATTGCTACAACGCCACAACTCCAGCCGGCCGGCAGTCGGCGATTTGTGGCTGACTGAGCGCACAAAGCTGCGTTCGGCGTTTCATCGGCGCTTTGTGGCCCGTGTGAAACCGCTCTTAGACTATTTAAACCTAAACAGGTTTATTTATTTAGTGTGATAAATGTACAACAAATGTGAAGGTGCAACAGACTCAAATCCAAAACTGCCCCCAACACAAATTTTGAATATTGTCCAAATCATTGAGGTTAACACAAACTAAAAATTCAAGATTTGCTAAAAACCGTCACTCAAAAAATAAAAAAATGAATCTTCTTACTTAACCAGTATTGATTTAAAAGTTCACTTGAAACGAAACGCTAAAAACAGTTAAAATAGTTTATAATATTAAATTTTTTTAGGTTTCAGACTATTAGATTATAAACAGACTACAGAGAATTCATCAGACTAGAAAACAAATTAGTGTAGCTAGTCGGTGGTAGAACTAAGAAAGTCAGAAGTTGAAAAGATCGTAATTTAAATACTAGTTTCATTAACAAAACCTGGACTGTTGTATAAAATTGAAATGCCATAGATTATGTTAAAATTAGAAGACCATTTTTATTGTGAAGTTTATTGTAGAGTATTATAGTTTTTATTGTGAACTCTTGGGTCAATAAACTAATTATTATTTATTTATTTATTTATAGATTGAAAGACCTCGGGAAATGCTTGAAATTCTAATATAGATAATTGTATATTTGAACGGAAAATAGCACGAACTGAAAATTAAGTCAGTCTGGCCAAATAGGCATTAGATATTCATTTAAGCCAATAGTTATATAATGGTAGCCAAAACTTGAAAATTTTGAATCACTTGCCTAGAATCAAGAATAAATTTACACAGTAATTCAATTAGAAAGTAATACCTAAATTACCACTGTAAATTTATATTTATTTTCATAATTTTATTTTATTATTGAAGTTATTTAGAGTGGTTTAGAGTTGTTTTGAATGTGAATCTGAATGTGTAAACTATTCATTTATTTGATTATTATTAGCTTATCAGTAGATTTTAGATTAATGGTATGATAGATAGATAGATAAGAATTTTATTGTCGTCAATACACAATGACATCGAATAATATATAGTAACTTACACTTTACACATCATTTTCAATAAAATAACAACAAGTCTGTATTATCTATTATTCTATAAAGTTGGAGCTCCATAATAAAAAAAAATAACGGTTAATATTTGTCAAGTCACTTATTTAAAGTAAACGTAACATTTAATGTAAACAAAGTAAGTTAAGGGAAAGATAGATAGCCGTGAGCCGTAGCAGGTATCTGTTCAATCAGATAGAGATAAGCTGCGTTCTCCTAGGCACTCTTTGTAAGGGTGACCGATTACATTGGCTGGCAAAAAATACACTGTTCTCTGCTGTAAAATCACTTCTCGGTGGTTCGGAACCCACCTAAAACTGTAGGTTCAGCTATCAATATTACCATCATCTAACTCATTACCCACGCACAGTCTCAGATCTATGTGGGCTTCATCCTCCAAAAAAAGTGAGAAAAAAATGGAGTGACATAACCATTTATATTTTGATTATTATTATTATTTAAGTAAATGATGTAAGCAAAAGCACACCAACCTTTAATTTGAACAATATTGTGCATCTCCTGCAAACAGAATTTCGCCAACCGGAAGGTGGCATTGCGTCCTTCACGGCTGGCCTCACAGCTACCTTCCTCCTCCATTTCTGAAGCTCTTCTCAGCAAATCCACCATTGCCCGACTTTTACAAACATCTACCAACTCCAGCACTTGTGAGCGACTTGTCAGCGGAAACCTGCCCATCAACTCCAATATGTTATTCAAAAACTTCCCTTCATTCTTCTGTACAAATTTCATCACTGCACACATCATTAGTCTAACTCCATACTTAATCTGCGTGATTGACGACAGTATGGGACCCGTAATATCGGGATACCATGTACCATAATCTGCGCTAAATTTAGATGTGAACGTTTCCACACTCCTAAACCATAGGGCGGTCTCTTTTAGGACAGATTCTGTATTAGTTGTTGATGGTTGAGACTGTAGCGAAAGGTTGGACATCAACGTTTCAACTCGTGATACGGAACAAATGTTTTGTGTCAAATGGAAAAAATCTTTGACAAGATTATTGTAGAGGGGAGGATCTGGACGTACGGCGACAATTTTTTCCAATTTTTCCTGTTTTTTCAAAAGTTCCCCACGTACATTTTCAAACTCCTCACGGAAAAGATAATCTGTTGCACCCGAGGTGGACGATTGTACAATTTCCACACAGATCGTACGTTCCAAAAACAATTTCTCATCTTTCAGGTAACCCAACTTCAGCCCACTTTTCTGTACGGGATCTACAGCTTCAACACACGAAAACACAATCAGTTGAGCCAAACCTAGATACGCCCACGCACCTCCTAACCACAACCATCTATCTACGTAACCAGCTGAGGATAAACGTTCCAAAGCTGAGTTGACACCGTTCAACATACTTGGAATACTTTCGACAGGATTTTTAGATGTGGCATCTTTCTTTCTCCACACTTTTTTCTCTTCTTTCTGTTTGTACAAACACTCCAAACCGTCCATAATCTGTTTAATAACCACGTCATCATCGAAATCAGTTTCCATAGACAAATCGTCACCTTCATCCTTTACACAACCTTTATCAATCAACGATTTCAACAGCGCCTGTGTGAAATTGGTGAACGCATTCCTGACGCACATCTCTTCATTTCGTGCATAATCAAGGGAGCGACAAGACAGTGTTGCCACGTTTCTCCAGAGAGTCGACTTCAACGCATTCAACAGTGCAACTCTTTTTTGATGTCCACGCAATGAATCAATCTCCAAACTCAACCCATCTGGAAACGTTAACAACGCAATAAAATACGACAACAATGGCGAGGTTACATTCAAAAGTTCTTCATCGTCTTTAAAATAATCATCCAAATCATCCTCACCACTAGAATCGCCCCATCTCAACCACAAACCTGTTCTTTTCACAGCTGGTGACAAACTAAACTGTTCCAAAAGCAAGGACAAAAGTTTCTGCTTATTTCCAGGATTATTTGTAGCTAAAATCGCACAAATTTCAGGTGGAGATGATTGTAACCATCTACTCCAATTCATGAATGAACTGTTAATATTCACCAACAAATCATCACCATCAACTTCCATTTCATCGTCTTCAACAGATTTCTTCAATAAATGCAAACGTACAGCTGCATTCAATCTTAATGACAATAGATCATTAATTGGCAACAATTTTATCTCGGGCGAAGTTTTTGTAGTGTATTTGCACTCATTTCCTTGACTTACTTCTGCATCTGTTTGTACAATTTTCACCATCTCTTGTGCTTCTTCAAGAATCTTTCCAACTGTATCTTTGTTATTATCTCCTTTCAAAATCATCTCCTTAGCATCTGCGAGCAACAGTTTACAACGACGTCCTTCCGGTGAAAGAATCAACTTGACTCTATTCACAAGTTCTGATTTTCTAGCACAACGGCCCGATAAATTCAACTCCTCTGATATTTTATCACACACCTGACTAGCTTCCACGAGGTGAACATCTGTGAGAGGTAATGATTGTCCACAAATACTACGCACGGGTTTAGTTAGTGACAGTAGTGGGGAGGTGAATTCATGTTTCAATGAGATTTCAATTTCTCCCAACAAACTCACAAGACCGTTGGCTTGCTGGGATGAATACAACGAGCTATCTTTATCAATCATTTCAACCAGCAATGGTAGCAGAGTTTTGTCAAGCCATTTGTAATGCATTGTTAACATCATACGTGCGTTTTGTGATACCTGGGGCAGGCATTGAGTACTTTCAGGGACATCAAACAAAATCATCTTGCCACTCTCCTCCAATCTGAATCTCCATTCTAAAGCTGACATTAATTTGAACATATTCTCAGTAGACAAAGACGTGTTCACAGATTCTAACACCAGCATCACACAATCATCAACAGCACTTAGTAGGGCTCCAAACTGAGAAATCAGAGGCTCATTGGACAACATATCAGTCAACCATCCTTTCTTTAAAGCTTCAGAATAATCCAAAACCGTCATCGTTTCAATTTTCAATGAATGGGCACCATCTTCTTCGTCTTCATCTTTCGGGGACATTCGTTCCAAACTCGCCCGCCGCACAATGAAATACAACAAAGCAAACACTTTATTTTCCAATGAATACTTTGCCACTTCTAAATCGTCCTCCTCAACCTCATTGCACTTCATCAACAATCTTCGAACATCCCAAGGTCCACCTTTCAAACTGCTACCACTTTCAACAATTTTCAACGACTTTTCGAGAGCTGGCACAATTTTTTCAACAACTCTACAAATGTAGCTGGAAATATTCTTCACATCACTCAACTCCCCACCCAGTTTCTCGGCTAGTGTTGTAACAATCCTCCCCATAAATTGGAAACTGGATGTCGAAGCCGAAGAAAAAACATTCATCAACAGGTTGGGAACAAGATCAACAACTCTCATCTCCAAATCAACACCTTCCACAAATGAATTTGTTAAATCTGTCCCCACCAGACTTCCAACTCTCAACTCAGAAATGTCGTTTCCTTTACACAAAAGAAACCTAAACGCTTCCAAAGTTCCACCAATAAAACTCATCTGTCTAAACGCCATACTAGTGTCACAATAATGTTGTACATCGAACGTTGTTATGTTCCGGAAGTAGAAATCGCGAATTTCTAAAGAAAATTCAACAGAATTGAATAATTCTTCAACAATTGCGTTGATTTTGTCTCTTCGCAGCTGATCTACGTTCAAATTTTTCAGGTAAACATCATTGCAGCCCATTTTGAAAGATTTACGAAGAGGAACGCCGTAGCTATGCAATTGGACAATCAGCGATGCAGCATTGAGTAGTTGGCTGATGGTGAAATCGTCGCTTCCTGTAAAGAAAATAAAGTTAAGGTAGAAAAATATACAAATATGTTAACTTTTCATGTGAAATTCAACGACTTGCAGTCAAATATTTGGTAAGAATAAGTATAACTCACTTAATCTGTAGGCCGATCTCATAGATTCGAAAGCGCTCGGCCTACAGATTAAGTGAGTTATACTTATTCTTACCAAATATTTGACTGCAAGTCGTTAAATTTCACATGAAAAGTTAATATTAACAACGCAGTTCGTCATGGAACAAGAAATCCAGGAACAAATATTTAAATAATAATTAAATGTAAAATAAATTCCTTTATTGATTTATTATTGTTCTTTAAAAAAAAAACATTAAATGTAAAACTAGTTTGTTTCCTAGGTGCACTCTGTGTAACTTGATGCTAAATGAGCTGGCAAATAAGGCGGTCAGACAAGCCAATGGCTCCTCCACACCTCACTTTGTTGCCAAACGATGAATAATAATGATAATAATAGTTGCCTTATTGTGGCTAGAGGTGAATTAAGTTTGAATTAACATTTTGAAGTCGGCGCCAAAAATTTTCATAAGCTTCCAGAATATTACATAGAATTTTTATAAACTCATAAAATATGCTTTTAACGCATTATTGTGGCTTGAGGTGATTTAAATTGTATTCATCTCTAATACAAAAAATAAAACAATTATGTTGCTTCCCAAACGTCTATCAAATGATGGCTTGGACGCAGGAAGTAGCTCAAAGGCGTGCTAGATAGTATACACACTCACCTGTGCAGCCATACCCGTGTAAAGGTGGGAGTGACTTAAGCATAAAGTTACAGAGTTTGTTTCAGTGGGCTTGACATAGATACAACTCTGTCAGCTCAAAAATATTCGATTACTGTATTTATCTTTTTAAAAAATGTTAAATATTTGGAGTAGAATAGCATACGGTAATACATTTTTCAAAAATACTAACACTGTATTTCATAGATACGATTATTATTGTAGATAAATACTAGGCTATCCAATATCTAGTGAAAATATGCACACTTATTTCATAAAAACATTAAATATTGTAGATTTCTGCAACATAAGTTGAGAATAATTAAATTCAATTTATACGACAAAGCAAAATTACTAATAGAGTATTGAAATTTCAACTGTAATAATGAATTATTTAATAATACCCAAATCATCTATCAAATATATAACCTTTAAAAATTGTCATGAAGTAATGTAAGATTTTCAATACAGAATTGTGATATTTTAAATTGTTATGTGGCACTCAACTGTGATAATAAAATCATCAAGTAATAACCATACATCACATAAATGATATTCTATGGAAAAACAATTATTATGAGTATAAAAATGCTAACCATAGGTGTTGGCAACAACAGTCTGGTGAATTTTAATCAACAAATCCTGATGTTTTCGCATTTCCAAGCCACACTTTGTCATCAATGCGTACAAGTCCATCTCCTCGAAATGCTGGTTCCCGAGAATTCCAGAACGGTTGGTGGTCATAGAAATTTCTACACCACGATTCCGCATTGCTCTGCCATAAAAAGAATAATAATGATAATAATTAGACGATAAATTAGAGTTTTTTGCAACAAACAACACAAACATGAATAAGAAAAAATAAACAAGTGCATAGACCATTATCCATTATCCATTTGTCATGGGTTATAATAAATATAACATCGACAATATTCACATACAACATTAAAATAATCAATACATTAATAATCATACAACTACTTAAAATAATCGGAACTAATAATACGAGAAACTGACAAAATTCTATAATCCCTGAATAGAGCCCTACATGAAAATCTGGGTGACTTTTTAAACATTATCTTATTCATCAACAGACTCTAACATGGATAAGACAAAAATTAAGCAAGTGCATAGTTCTTATTCATCGACCCAAATATAACAAAAACGCAAAGAAATAGAAGTTAAATCAAAGGAAATATTTAGAAAAATGAGATGTAGCCTAAATAAAAATGGCAATCCATGCCAAAAAAAAAGCAGGTGAATAAGTATTCTGTGATGTTTTACATGACGAAATACTTAATGAACAATCTAATAAGAAGCTTCTTTTCAGAAGAGAAATGCATTCCTCAAGCATCTCAAATATATGTGAGTAAAACATTATTTAAAAGTGAAATACAGTGTCAGTTTTAATATTAGAATAAGTATTCGTTTTACCCAGATTGCAACGTCAAGGCTGTGCAGGGTTTTTGATAATATTTTTTCAAAGTTTCTTGCATTGAATGTTATTAAGATATAAAGTGTTTTCTATTGCCATGAGAAAATGTTTTATTAATTATTTTGTGATATATGGGGGTTCAAAGTTGTTTTTTTTTTGGTTTTGGCGGGCAATTGATCTCACCTAAGAGTTATTTATATATAATAATAAAACATGATTTAGTTTCTTCAGGTCTTTTTATATAATGTTCATTTGATCGAACATTATATTTTAAAATTTTATTTTTTCTATAGGTAGAATACACCTTAGGAAACAAAATGACATACTTTTATTCCAATCAAACAAAACGTTTTTCGGCATTTTTGTGACTGAAGCATTTTGAGACTTTTAAAAATTTATTTTGTAAAAACTAATAGATTAAAATAAAAAATATGTGATTGAAAACTCCCTCAATTATACAAAATTATCAAAAGATTAAAATAGCTCGGAGTGATCAATTTCGAAAATTTTCAAATTTAAACCCCCATATTTCACAAAATGATTTATGAAAAAAAATATTCTTTTCACGGAAATAGATAACATTTAAATATTTCAATGAAATCCAATTGGATAACTTTGAAAAAAATCATGACCGAAAACTCTGCGCACAGCCTATAAAGGGACACTATATAAGCACTTTACATAGAGGATTTCTTCAAATTTAAAACAAATCACATTATTATTCAAGTTCTGTAACATGATCGAGCCAAGCTTGGCAGCATTTGAAACGTAAAAATGATAATATTGTCACATTAATACATTTAACATAGTGCTTCAATAATAAATATTCAGCAATAATTAGGAAACCTAACCTTAAAACGCCTCGACATTAAAATCACCATTCTTGCGCTGTGACTCTAACCACAGCATTTCTATGCCTTCTTGAACCAGTGGCGAGGCGTGGAATCCTTCACCGGTCATCGCAGAGGGGTTCTCCCCCCACCACCACCCAAATGGGTCCACCCCAGGAAAATGTTTAAAAAATCGAGGCGAATTGGTGACTTTGAAGCTTTTTTCGCATCTGAAACCTCTCCTCTGACTGGCCTAACTCACATTCAAAGGCAGAGAACTGAAAAGTATTTTCTCCAATTACACATCTTTTATAATGTGTACATTCCCCACTACCATAGACTGACGATGAATAATATAGGAAAAAACGCAAAAACAGCCGAAATAATGGGGACTGATATGATGCACTCACTCGATCTAATTTAAGGCATACATTTGAAAATCAAAATAAGTTTAACCATCTACTATGAGTAATAAATGGTATAATAATAAATCACACTCTAAAAATATTAAAACGATTAATTAACTTGCAAAACAATAATTATTGTAAAAGGTGAAAAATTTAGCAGACGTAAAATTCCCGTTGTTTCCACACCGCTGTAACTGAAGCTCAGAAGCTGTGTGTGGACTGGGGAGGAGGAAGCATTAGGAGGCAGCTACCGAAAACCCACGACAGTGGCCGAGAACGCACGAAGCCTTATTCATCGCAGCCGGTTGCGATGTATCACAAGCATTACTTGAATGGTTTAAAAACTGAAGGCAGGGGGCTCCAAGCCAGCCCCGGGAGGGGAATGGAGTGATTCGCAAGCATTTTGCGCTTCATATCCATATTGAGCGTTTACTCGTCATATTCTTATTGGTTTTTGATACAATTTTCACCGTTTTTGAACATATTTCTGAATTTTAAAGCCTAAAAATGTCCATTATTTAAGAGTTGAGATCATTTCAATATTATCAGTCCAACTTCTCCACTCATCGCCGGATCAAACGATGACCGGACGCCTCGTCACTGTCTTGAACTGTGTAAAGGGCACAGTGGAATCTCTTTAATGACTTTTATCATTTTTGTGAAGTTTGCAGCTTCAACACTTAATGGAAGTTACATTTATTTATTTCTTCATTTATTACAAAAACACAAGCACGTAAAGACACAACATGCACAGCCCACTACTGCTTTCTTTACACATTTTCAACTCAACATATCCAAATTTTAGGTTATGACCAACTTTAACTGGAAATTCCACTTTGAAGTACAATACCTGATCCTTTATAAAACATGAATATTAATTTAGTGAATTGATAGCCGAGTGCCGTAGACAAGATTGAAGAGTGGATAACTGATGATATACTTGCAGAAAGAAATAGGGTTAAAGATGCATATGATGAATTCAAACTATCTAGAAATATGTTGAGTGAAGATAATTACAAAGCTCTAAAGAAAAATTATACAAGAGAAGTGAAAAGAGCGAAATGTAAGAAAACAGCTGAAATTTTGAATAATAGTGTGTACTTTAACACAGCAGTGTGGGATGTAATAAACAAAAATAGGCAAGTAGCTCATGTAGATGCTTATACTAGTGTCCCCAGAATAATTAACGAAAATAACAAATATATTGATGATAGTGTAGACATTTGTAACTTCTTTAACAGATATTATCAACTGGTTGCTAAGGATCTTCAAAAATCTTTTAATACAGGTATTAGTGATGCAAACATGAGGAATACTGAGGGGATTCAGAACGAATTAAAATTCCACCCAGTATTCCAAGACGAGTTGTCAAATATCATTGATAGTTTAAATAATAAAAAAACTGTAGGAATGGATGGGGTATCCAGTAAAATTCTGAAAGAATGTAAAGATCAATTGTTAGACCCTTTGATTCATCTGATCAATCATTCATTAGAACAAGGTGTTTTTCCAGATAACTTAAAAGAGGGGAAGATCTTGCCAATCTTCAAAAGTGGTGATAGAGAAAAGGTAGAAAACTATAGGCCCATTAGTATTTTAAATGTAATAAGTAAAATTTTTGAAAGAGTAGTTCTAAATAGGTTACTTCTGCACCTTCAAGAAGCTAACTTTATCTGTGATGAACAGCATGGCTTCCAGAAAGGGAGATCAACAAAAACAGCCATAGTTTCTCTAGTTGAAAAACTAATAGATATAATAGATTCAGGGGATAAAGCTACTGCAATCTTCTTAGATCTGTCAAAGGCATTTGATTGTGTTAATCATAGAACTTTATTGGAAATACTGCAAAATGTAGGTGTAAATGGGGTTGAACTGAAATGGTTTGAATCATATCTTATTGGGAGAAAACAATGTGTAGAACTAACTACAGTAGTTGGTAATAGTATAGTAAAGAATAAATCTAATAAATTAGAGGTGCAGGCTGGAGTGCCTCAGGGGTCAATACTAGGTCCATTGCTTTTTTTGTTATATGTCAACCGTTTACCTAAAGAATTAATTAGTGGTAGAGCCCTCTTATTTGCTGATGATACATCACTCATTTTCAGCAATTCCATTCTAGATAATTTAGAAATAAGTGCCCATATAGGTGTGCAGTCCATTGTCCAATTTTTAAATCAGTTGAAATTAACTATAAATAGTAAAAAATGCCAATACCTTCAATTCAAAAACAAACATAATTTAAATGAAGATAGGGCTATAAACGTGTTTGTAAACGATAATCAATTAGACCAGGAAGAAAAAATTGCATTTCTAGGAGTTTTGTTGGATAGACGATTGACCTGGACTCCATACATTGAGAAAATATGTAGTAAAATTTCATCTGGGGTATTTGTCCTGCGACAGCTCGCTAGATTGAATGACAAAAAGTTACTTTTTACAGCTTACCATGGGCTCTTACTGTCACATATTAGGTATGCTATCTTAGTAATTCATCAAAACAAAATCTTGATAGGGTGTTTAAGATCCAAAAGAAAGCGGTTAGGTGTATAGAAAGAGTAAATAGATTAGATTCATGTAGGCCGTTGTTCAAGAGACTTGGTCTCCTAACTGTACCCTGCATGTGTATGAAACTACTTTATATGTAAAAACGAATGATATTAATCAAAACCTTGATGTACATGATTATAATACAAGAAGCCGAGGAGATTATCACTTGGTGAGTCACAATAGTAGCTTATTCAAACAAAAACCTAGTTATATTGGTAGGAAATTCTACAACAAGCTACCACAGTTTTTGAAGAGTCTTGAAAATATAGAAATATTTAAAAAACAATTGAAGAAATATTTAGTTGATAAAGCTTTTTATAGTGTACAAGAGTTCCTTTCACATCAAAATTAAGCCTCATCTCAACTAATTGAGGTAATTATGGTATCTAGTGTATAATATTGTTGATCTGACTTGTCTTATACTCCTTAACTGGAGTCTCCAAGACGTAATCTACAAAAAAAAAAAAAAAAAAAAAAAAAAAAGGTATCTGTTCAATCAGAGATAAGCTACGAAACTCCTGGGCGCTCTTTCTAAGGGTGACCGATTGGATTGGCCAGCAAAAAAGACTGTTTTCTGCTGTAAAATCACTTCCCGGTGGTTCGGAACCCACCTAAAACTGTAGGTCCAACTCATCAATCACTATCATCCAATTCATTGCCCACGCACAGGTCTCAGACCTATGTGGGCTTCATCCTCCAAAAAAATTATTCTTAGTGCCTGATAATGTGGTCCTCTTTTTAAAAGGGACAGCCTTTCTACTGGGTAACTGAATGTCGAGCTACCTCGTGTAATATTTCAAATTATAAGATGAGCGCTTTGGTTATAATATCAATTCAATTTAATATCGATCTGTAATAATAGTCGATAGCTTTCGATATCAATCATTAACGATTGTCGATAATAGTGAAATGTTGATAATTCACATAAAATGTACATTGGTTTGGAAGAAAATAAAATCAAGGCAATGTAAAATAATGATGATAAAACACAAATTAAATTAGTAACTTTATTAAATAAAATCATATCAATCTTGTTACATGTTCAATAATTTATCTAAAAAAGGATACATGATGGACTACATAATTTTTCCTACAACTGCTCGTAAAGTAGTTCTTTACGTACTGAAAACTAATTGTAAAATACCTCTTTACTGCTCAGCAAGCGGTAAAGTACTTTACGCTCGCCAGCTGTTTTCTTTACGCTTCTGTTTTGATTTTGATGCCTTCTCATTGGTGGATCACGGAATCCGTGAAATTCACATAACCTCAAAAATGGCGTACGCTAACCAAATCCGCTCATGGTCTGTGATGTTACAAACTACAAGCTTTTATTGTGTTGGAATCCAGAACTGCAGTTTTAGGAAAAATATTGTATGCAATTCGCGCGTGAAGCTTCTTTATCGCTCTCGCAAAATTACTGCGCTCCGCTACGCGTCGCGCAGTAAATGTTTTGGCTCGAGCGATAAAGTCGCGCTTCACGCTCTTAATACATAAATAACTATTATGTGAAGATAATACAAAGTAAAAGCTGAAATAAAAGACAAATATTGGATTAATATTGGAGTGTTTGAAATTGCAATAGATCTTCACATACGTGTGACTCTGATTTATTGTAGATTCAATCGCAACTCCTATGAGATTAATTCATAAAGAACGTAGCATTAGACTCGTGAAAGTTCGTTAGAAATAAGTTTGACTAATATATAAATAATTAATTATAACTTGCCTGGATATTTCTCCGTATTTGGGATCGACAGTGATGAACAGTCTGAAATTGGGATGCGGCTTGATAGTGAAGAGACTGCCATTGGGGGCGACGCCTCTCTCGCCCAACACCAGCTCACCGTTGGGCTCCAGAAGGCCGTTCAATCTATCGAGCACGGCCGGACTGCACAAGTTGGCGTTGTCAACCAGAAGCCAGCGGCCTTCCCGCAAACACTGGAATGTAAAAGAAAACGAATGAATAAGACATTCATTTGTTTCAAGAATTTGCTCATAAAAAGAGTTGCAAAATATATTAATAAATAATATAATTTATATAGATAACATGCATAACCTTTGAACCACAAAATAAAACTATAAATTTCCCCTAGCAATAATAAAAACCACGAATACATACATACAACAGTAATAAACAATGATATTCAATAGCAATATAGAAACATATAACTTGCCCTAACAATATAGAAACAAATAGCTTGCCCTAACAATAATGAAAACTGACATGCAAAAGCAATAATAAATCATGAAACTTTATTGACAGCAATAATTCAATCCCTAACTCTCCTAATAAATATGCAACAACAATAATAAATAATGAAGAATATGATTGAATAATAACACAGATATTGTCAATTTCTACCAGTTTTTAGAAAGCTATTTGTTTCTATATTGTTAGTTTTTATATCTCTGAAAACAGTGCTAAATTTAATGAAGAATATGATAATAACAATAATAAAAAAATGAAGAACATTGTAATAACAATAATAAATAATGAAAAATATGGTAAAACAATAATAAAAATAATGAAGAATATGATAATAACAATAATTCAGTCATAAACTCATTAAGGCCTCAACCTGTTGTCTCCATTTATATAGCTTGGCACAGAGAAGAATATGTACATTTTAAATATTGGGTCTGTATAATTTAGGTAACATAATATACATAACATATATGTTACCTAAATTTTACAAATAAGAAGTTAATAATATTATTAATTTAGGAATAGGTTGCTTGGGTTATAATATCTGTTTAAGTTCAAGCTTTACAATAGTTTTACAAAAGCTGAAAGTTTTGGATGAAATAGCTTAATCAAAATTTGTAAAGAGAGCAGTTTTGGACTCTGGTCTGTTACATCTTTGAATTTATTGTTAATTTGTTCATATAAATAAATAAGTTTTTATGTTCTAAATTGCTATGCATTTCCCCCACTACCACTCCATATAAATGTCAGCTAATTCAAACTCAAATCTCAGTTTCGGCTCATCCATCAACTGAAGATGATGTTTTTAACAAAACTTAAGCTTTGCTTGTGAGAATAAAACACATAATTTGATGTCATCTACCAAATAATGGAAAACGTTCTCAAATATATCTGAAGACGGCGCAAAACTTATCATTATGATAAGTGTGAACAACTAGATTAATACATAAAGCTCATAACATTGAAAATCAAAGTATAGATACTTTTCAATTTATAAGGGGTATTCACGATGTCGTTTTAACTAGCTAAACTGCTATTTGCTAACTTGGGATTGTGAGCACCCCAACTAGGACCAACTGCTATATGCTAACCACAATAGCGCTCCAAGCAAATATTCGTGAAACTTCATAGTTGAGGTAGTAAAAAGTAGGGCTAGAAAACAAAAATGGCCACGGCTTCAACGGAAATAGCTGGAGTTAGTGGACTTGAACCTGCGCTATCTGCTATCTCGTCTGTTAGTTTTTTTTTCTAACGTACTACTATAGCATTGAGTTAACACTGCCTTAGTAAATAGCAGGAGTTAGCGAATAGCTCGACTTAGCTGGCTAACTCCTACATCGTGAATACCCCTAATGTAGATTTTTTGGTGAAGCTGTGGAACTCCATAATAAAATAGAACAAAGTTGATTGTTGTCAATTCCACTGTTCATTTTAAGAACTGGACCATGTTTTCTTGGCCTTACATGTCACATTTTGAACAGTACTATGGTCCAGTACTCAAAATAAACAGTCGAATTGACAACATTCAAGTTTGTTCTATTTTATTCGTACTTTGTTGACTTTCAATATTTATTCACATATACTCTTCTCCTCTTCTTATTTTATTCTCCTCCTCATAATATTGCTCTCATATCTTCTTTTTCTTCTTCTCCTCTCAGATTCTTCTTCTTTTTCTTTCTTATTCTCAGTCTTCCATTCCATCTATTTCTATATTACTTGCTTTCTTCTTCTTCTTCTTCTTCTTCTTCTTCTTCTTCACCTACTCCTTACGCTTCTTCTTCTTCTTTCACTTTTTCTCCTTCCTTATTATTCGCTTCTTCTACGCTCTATTTCTTTCTTATTTTCTTCTACTCTTTAATTTCGAATTCTCTTCTTCCTCACCAGTTCACTGCATCTTTTTTCTCACATCTCCTTTCTACCTTATCCCCTCCTACTCTTTCTTCTTCCCCTCCTTCTCCATTTTCTCATTCTCTTCCTCTCCTTCTTCTACTCCTCCAACTTCTCCTTTTCCTTGTTTTCCTCCTCCTCCTCCTCCTCCTCCTTCTACTTCTCCCTCCCCTCCTCCTCCTCCTCTTCATTCTTCTGCTTCTCCACCTCTTCACTTGCTCCCTCTTTTTTATCTTTACATCTTTTCTTATCTTTATTATATTTTTCTCTTTTCATTTTACCTCATATTTTATTACATATAGGAAATTTTATCTTTTTCTTTCATAAGCTTTCTTAATTATTATGTAATTACTTATGTATTAAGAAAATTATTTATTATGTAACACATGACATATTTAGGTTATTTCTTTGTAAAAAATTCTGTTGTGCTGATTTTTTGTTTGTTGCAATAGGCTTTAGCCTGTCAACAATTGTCAATAAACAATCTACCTATCTAATACAATACACTTTTAGAACCAATATTGAATATATTGTCACCTTGATAAGCAGGCTGTCAACCCATTCGAAAGTGCCTCCTCCAACGGCCTGAGCTTCGCCCTCAGTTTTGCGTGAGCAGGCAGCCAGCTGTGACAATTCCTTCCTAACGGCGCCACTGAGTTGCTGTGGATCGAGGCAGTGGACAATCTTCATCAGTGCCACGACTCGCATAGAAAACACCTGACTGGCATCTGCCAACGTCTGGTACCCGGTTTCTGTTGGGTTTCTTCCTACAAAATAAATAGAAACAATTACATTGAAATTATTGAGAAATAAAATCTACAAATAAACAACGAAATTCAAATGCCCACAATGGTTCAATTCATAGGAGCCTTACCGGTATTAACCGGTGAATAATACCAGTGGCGTATGATAGATGTATTTAAATTTTTCAAAATATGAATATGATAAACCTAACATTTACCGGTCACCGGTAAGGCTCCCATGAACTCAACCATTTTTCTAGTTATAAAACTAGAAGATCTCAATAATTGAGTTCTTACAGTGGTTGAATTCTTACGACTGTTATCAATTTGTGGCTTGTACACATAGCATTGTAAAGTAGCTTCATACACATATAAGCAGGGTACAGTTAGGAGACCAAGTCTCTTGAACAACGGCCTACATGAATCTAATCTATTTACTCTTTCCATACACCCAACAGCTTTCTTTTGGATCTTAAACATCCTATCACAGTTTTGTTTTGATGAATTACCCCTAACTTAGATAGCATACCTAATAAGTGACAGTAATTTTAACATCATGTGTCCTCATGAGTGCCGTCCTTTTTTCCATTTTGAATATCATTTGAAGGCAAGCGAATTTTGAAAACCCTTACACATACATTGCTGGGCACTGCTTGAAGGAAGACCCATGCAAAATTTTAGCCACTCGTTTAGCCACAAGTGCTTTACAAACACACAGATAGACAGAAAAACGCAAAACGGTCCCGACTTGTAACAGAGACCTCTCTTCGTTCGGTATATGTATTTTTAACACATATTATATTACATTTTTTCACTGTATTCTGACCAAGGTGACCCGCCACCAACGGAAAGTGAAAACAGTAATGTTGGCTACCCTGCATTATACCATCTTGTCTGCTGCAACTCGGTAGTAGACAGCCCGAAAAAAAGTTGGCCAGTACGGATAGGGAGCAGCTCTTTCTTTCTCTCACTGATTCTCTCTCATTCACACACTTACACTCTCCCACATTCTCTCTCTCCCTCCCCTTTCTCGTTCTCTCTCTGTTTACTCTCACTTCGTAGCGTAGTTAGTGAAATTTGGGCGTCTGCCAATTAATCTATTCACCCTTGTATTCCAACCGTTCTTGGATTCAGCAAGAGAAAGCTGTCGACACCATATTCTGTAACTTTCTCTCATCACTCTCTCTCTCTCTAATACCTTCTTTTTCTATCACAATGTTTCTCTCCAGACTGCAGTTCTCGTCAGATTCATTCTAGCACCACCTTGACGATCAATAGGGTGGACTTTGTCAACTGTCAACTGTTTCAATCTCTTGTACTACTTTCAACTGATTTTTGAAACTATTTCAAGATTTTATTCCTTAAATTAGGAATTTAACATTTATTTATTTTAATGTTTATCTAGTTCCATTTTCCTCCTGGTATTAGTAGAATGAATAACTAAAACCCGTAGCATAATGAGCATGAAACTATATTCTCAAGTTTTTCTTTGAACTATACTGTATTGTTTACTACTGTAGTATTCATATAACTTGGCAGCGTGTAGAAGATGGGAAGACTGACTACATCTGAACTCAACTGCTGCCAAGTTATATGAAAACTACAGTATACTACACTGTTAAATTATAGAAAGACATGTTTCAAGTAGTTTGAAGTGTAAAAATTGCCTTGTTGAAACTCACTTGTAATTTTCCAAACAAATTTTGATTTTTCAATGGTGAATATTCGTTAAAAAAGCAGTAACCTATTGTATCTTTGATTGATTGTGTTTTTAATGTCATGAATACATCAATAGATAAATAAATGAATAAACAAACAACAAATAAGTAAATGAATAGATAAATAAATTTTAATGCAAATCAAGAGCACCCTGACATTGGAATATAAATATTCCTACTTTAAAAAAATCAATTACACAAAACTTCAAATTCCAAGCTGAAACTATAAAATACATTGAAAGCTGAAAACACTTGAAATAATCTCACAATTTATCAATTACTGATAGTTCATTCAGCATCCAAAAAGTTACAGCTTTGAACAACTAGCTTTGTCATAGTGAACAATCTTCAATCATTATTTTATTAATCCAATATCTAGAAGAATTGCAATGCAGAAACTAGAGTTTACAAACTTATAACCATAATCAATCCTATTTATCTTAATTCTCACTTACCCGGTGGTTCGGAACTCACCTAAAATAGTAGGTTCACCGTGTTCCCCATTCATGGATCAAACGGCGAGGTGGAACTACCCATTAGAGTCTCCTTCCCACCAATAAAAGCTATATATTATGTATATAGTACCATAGCCGATTTCGACTGTAGGTCACTCTTCAGACCTCAACGTTATGTTTTAGTCCAAAGAGCGTACTACACAAACGAGGAGTGAGACAGTTTGTGATTGCTCTCATCACTGAGCTAAGAGAACTGTATCAGTATGCCAAGCCCACCGAAACAAATTCTCAAGCTCTAAGCTATATGTTTATTATTATTTATTTAAACCTATTTATCTCAAACTCTTGGTTAACCAATCCTTTCATAACTTATTTTATTACCTATATTTTCATTTCCTTTTTAAATGATCCTTCTTCTATCCTCCTTTCATCCTCATTTTCCATCATGACCCTGTCAATATTTTTATAACTTATCCTTTCATTTCCTTTTTTTTTCGCTCCTTGTTCTATACTTTCTTTCGGTCCTTATTATATCATTTCTATCCTTATTTTCCTTGTCATTTCCTTATACTATCTAATACTTTCCTTATTATATTATATTCTATTGCACAGAGCACAGAGCATCCATTGAAACCTCCAACTTTCCACAACTCTATTGAAATTAGGGAGAGTTTTATAGTAAAGAGGACACTCTCTTTGAACTTCCACAAACTTTTCATCAAAACATAATCAAATGCAGTTACATATTTCCTAGTACAGCCTGTGGCTAGAGCTTGGCAATCCCTTTCAATCAGGGCTTTGAAAGGCAACATAGAATAGATTCCCCCTCCTTCCTCCGCCGAATCCTAGCCATCTTCCTCATCGTCCTCATCCTCCTCCGACTCCTTCATTTTCTCATGTTTTTCTTCCCGTTCTCTTCATCTTCTTCCTCCTCCTCCTCCTCCTCATCATCATCAAATACTTCTAGCACCTGGGACCGCAGACACCTAGCCACGGGCCTGCTTCAATATTGCAATGTATGTTCTTCTGTATTGGTGGTGGTTGTGATATTGTTGAAAGATATCTGTATATCTAATAAACATATTTATATTTTATGGATAGCACTTTACAATAAATCACCCAGTTGAAACATTACTCATTTCTAACAAACAACAAAATCTAAGAAAAAGGGGTTTTGTCCAATATCGACTAACTCAACAGCTACCTAACTTGGGTAACATATATATATTATTCGACAGAATATAAATAAATGATGAAGAAAACCCTAGTGTAGTTCCAATAAAGCCTTGAAGCACGTGAACAAAATGTAAGTAAAACAAAGACTGCAATGGAACAGTTAATGCGAAAAAAGCAATAAAGCAAAGTAGTAGGCTCTTTTTGTGTCAAATTTATCACTCTCACACACACTCTCTTTCTCACTCTTTCGCACCCCTCATTCACCCACTCAAACCCTCTCTCTCATCCTCCCCGCACTCTCTCTAAGTGCATAAATACAGCCATTTATCTATCATACATCTCCCTATCACTATCACTATTCCACGCACTCTATCACGCTCTCCCATTTTCTCTCTTCCCCTCCTTTCATCGCCCACCCTCTCACTCACTCTCAATCTGTAAATTTCGTAAATATAGCTATCTATTTATCTATTTATATCGATCTCCTCCCCTAACTCTTTCTCTAGTTCACTCTCTCTCTAGTTCACTCACACTCTCTCTAACTCTCACTCTATCTCTCTCGCACTCTCTACCTATCTCTCTCACACTCTCTACCTATCTCTCTCTCCCTCACTCACTCACTCTCTCTCTCTCTCACACAAACTCTCTCTCTACCCCTGATAATAAATCGATTACGAAACAGAATTTTGTTATTAGCTATCATCGCGAAAGAAAATGTCCTCCTCGGTTTGTCACCTCTCTGCTCCCAGTCAGTCTTCTTCGCTTCCCTCCAGCCTACCACAAAACTTTCG
>OX418226.1:3050948-3086478 GCA_948455865.1 Conomelus anceps | reverse complement strand
GTGACCCGAAAAAGTGCCTATTTTTGCACTAACTGAAGCACGCAAAATAGTCTATTCCTGCACCAGTGCGGGAAAGTAAATTCCATTGCGGGAAAGTTCTTTTCCGTACTCCAGATTTGCAACCTAACAACACAAAATAGTGAGCATGTAATATGCAGGTTCCCTATTCTGCATTCAAAAATAGGTTGGCTGTGAAATAGTTGTAGTTGTTGTTGATGAAATCGATTTGATTCGAGGATTGCTTATGTGAGGAATTTTCAGGTTATGTATGCCCTGTTTTGTTCTGTTTAAATTACTTTATACATTACTGTAGGAAAAATTTAATGTGTAATACGAGTACAAAGTATTTTTCTGCACTCGAAACTTTTTTCAGCTGTGAAATTGCTTCAGCTGTGAAATTTTTGTTGTAGTTGTTGTTGTTTTTGTTGAAATCGATTTGATTCGAAGATAGGTTATGTGAGGAATTGTCAGGTTATGTATGTCCTGTTTTGATTTGTTAAAATTACTTTATACATAACTGTAGAAAAAATTTAATGTGTAGTACGAGCGCAAAGTATTGTTTCTGCACTCGAGAAACCTTTTTCACTCGCCTTCGGCTCATGAAAAAAACTGTTTCTCTCGATGCAGAAAAACGCTATTTTGCACTCTAGTTACTCAAATTAGCTATTCCCGCACTGTAATTTACTTTCCCGCACTGGAGCAGGAATAGACTATTTTGCATGCTATAGTTAGTGCAAAAATTGGCACTTTTTCGGGTCACTGTAGGAAAAAGTCTATTTGATTCCATCTAAGCAAACTATATTTTATTCAGATGCTATTTATTAATGATCCCTTGCTGGATTAGCTGCCTGAATCTGTATAAATATTGATTAATCGAATTACGCTGTAGAATAAGTCAACATCATTAACATGTTTACATAACTTTGTGAAAAACTCTAGCATGAAGCTCTCTTTTTCTTCTTCTTTGGGTGGGTTTGCGAAGAAGGAAGTGTGAGAGAATGAGAGAGGCAAGAAGAAAGAAAGAAAATGTTGAGGTGATAACGAGGTCTTATCCTTTCTTCTGGCTCTCCGCTCCAAACTTTGATGTTTATTCAGGCTTCTCTTGCGTCACTTCACTAAACTTCGTGCTCCGCCTTTAGTCGTTGTAACCTCTTTGACGGCATCTTCGAAATTAACACCAAGAGAGAGAAGCAAATGAGAGAGAGAAAGAGAGAGGAGTGAGAAAGCGAGGGAAAGAGAGATAGAGTGATAGAGAGGCAGAGAGAAAAAGAGCGAGAGGCATCTTCCAAATTAACACAAAAAAGAGAAGCAAATGAGAGAGAGAGAGAGACAGACAAAGAGAGAGAGAAAGGGAAAGACAAAGAGAGAAGGCACAGAGAGCGAGACAGAGAAAGAAGGAGCGAAAGGAATCTTCCAAACTGACACCAAAAAAGGGAAGAGAATGAGAGAGAGAGGCATCTTCCAAATTAACAATAAAAAAGAGAAGAATATAATGAGAGAAAAAGACAGAGAAAAGAGAAGAAATCCTCAAAATGGAAACCAAAAACGAGAAGAGAATGAAAAAGAGAGAGGCATCTTCCAAATTAACACTTAAAACGAATCGAAAATACGATAAGATAAAGATAAGATTACTTTATTACGTAAATTCACAAAATTCCATTGTGACTGATTAAAAAGCATAACTTATTATTAACAACAGAATAGATTGTATATGAGAAAAAGAAGCCTGGATATAACTAATGAGAATTTATGTGAAGCATTTACGCAATAAGGGCGAAGTCTGGACAATGATTTGTCCATTCAAACTTAACCTTGATAACTTGTGAGAGAGAGAAAATAAATGAGAGGAAGCGAGAGAGGCATCTTCCAAATTAACACAAAAAGAGAGAGACGAGAATGATGGAGAGAGAGAGAAAGAGAGTAAAATAGATAGAGAGAGAGTGTGTGAGAGAGAGGGTGAAAGAGATTGAGAGTAACAGAGAGAGAGCATCTTGCAAATTAACACCAAAAGAGAGTCGGGAATGAAAGAGGGAGAGAGAGAGAGTGAGAGTGCAAGAGAGAAGGGATGGAAAGAAGAAAAAAGCATGAAACTTTGACAAGCCGCCTGCTAAGGATGGTCTCAGCACAAAGATAAGGCCGGCTTTAATTAATTAATGCACAAGATGATCAGTGAAAGTTCAACAAGTTCGCCTAGAACGCAGACAATGTCAAGAAGACCCAGAGAGTCCTTGTCGTTGATTTCGGTAGAAGAAAAATTGAGGAGAAAAATGTTTTTGACACGAAAAATTTCGGAAATTTATTATTGGAATTTGCGACTGGTGTGAGCAGGTGTCACATGTCAATTATGTTCTAGTACAATATCCTAATCTAGGAAGAGTTTTGTCTGGTTTATCAAATCTAAACTTGTCTAACTAGATTCTAGATTGCTCTACGAAAGTGATCTACTATGGAAAGAAGTGTCTGTGTTTGAAAGGATCTAGCCATATTGGACTGTTTCAGTTTTCGCTTTTGAAGTGATTCTAAATTAATATTCATGTATTGAAGAAATGAGTAATTGTACTTTTTTATTGCGGATGATGCCCACATGAGACCGGGACTTGTGCGTAGGTAATGAGGTGAATGGGTGTGTGATGAGAAACAGCCATGGCTAAATTGAGATTCGAACCCAAGGCTGCAGGAAACGAAGCCAGCCAGAGCCCCTTATCTTATCACAGACAAGAGCTCCAACCAACTGCGCTACCAGAACGCCATGTAAATTTAAAATTGGAATTTCTAGTTGAACATTGGCTACCAAATCTAAAAAAAAATTCAAAATTATATCTACTTTCTTTGGACTATTGGACAGTTTTAGTACCTCGTTTTGTACATACAATTATGAATCAGGAATTTTACTTCAAAGTAAAATTTCTCGTTGAACTTGGTCATAACCTAAAATTTGGATATATTAATTGAAAATTTGTAAAGAAAGCAGTAGTGGGCTGTGCCAGTTACATTTTTACTTGATAGGGTTTTGTAATAATTATATAAATAAATAAATAAACTTGGAAGCAGTGGCCCAAATCAGGGCGAAGAACTTTTATATACCCTCCAAGAGCGGGCGAAACCTTGGGAGTGATAAAGGCAATTTGGACCCCAAAATTTCCAAAAAAAAAAAAAAAAACAACAACAACAACTGATATACAAAATCTTTTCAATATTATTTGAGAGTGCTTTATAATTTTATATAATAATTTTGAAATTGTTCTTCAAAATTTGATATAAATTTCAACAATCAAAGTCGGCTTGGTTCCAATGTATGCTTCTATGGGTTGAGTGATCAGCTCTGACTTGGAAACCCAACAATTATCATTAAACAGTATGTTGATTGTTTAACAATATGCTTCATTTTTTTATATTTTTCACATGTTTTACCCTTAGCCAAGGGCATTACAATAAGTCCTCATGTTTCAAACAATTTTCAATTAGTAATATCTTGAAAAATGTACATTAATACTGATTTTTCCAACCTATGGTTTTGATGATAAACCTTTGCCTAATACCAAATTATTACCACCTCATACCAATACACAAGAAGCTGAACATACATGATAAATATACCTCTTGTTCCCACAAATTCAGAAATTTCATGCACAAAAGTATTAAATAGCATTCTATTATCAAATAAATACTCAGGTATTACCTCCTTAAATTAACTGCAGACGAAGTAAAAGATGGCTGAGATTTAAAAAATATTAAACCAATGATTTGAATTATTTTTAACCATTGTTTAAAATTGTATAACAAGTAGGCTGAATAAATTGGAAAAATCATTGTTAGGACATTATTCAAGGCAGCAGGTTTTCTTTCAATTTGATAAAATCAAAGATTTCAAACTGAACTTGTTATAAAGACATAAAACGCGTTTGCGTTTATCATACATTCAAACTTCATGATAAATAGAAAACCTTATAAGTTGTTAGCTCCATGATTCCTATCAGTTTAAAAATTGTATTAAATTACTGTTTTCGCTCTTTATTATGGGTTTAAATGAAAGATCCAATATCAATTCAGCAATTCAGCTACTTAAACAAGTTTTTAACTTCATTCAAGCGTAACTCACTTGCCTCTCCTCTTGTTTAAATTGACAAGTAAAAACTGAATTCTTTCAGAAATAGACGATTGAAAACAAAAACATACTATTGAATTAAAAAATTATCAACATTATATACAAACCTCACTTGATCTACGAAATACTAGAAATCGAAAAGTACTGTCTTGTTGAACAGCCATTGATAAACTGAAACAGGCTCTTATTTTTTAAGTTAGAAGTGTGAGTGTTGGTATTGGGCAGAAGTTCAATTACTGGTAAGTTTTCCACAAGCATTATCTTCTCTATTATCAACACAAAAAAAATAGCTAGGAAAAATATTATTTTACGGGGAACAAATATCTCATGACAAGTAAAATTAAATCCATAGTAATTCTATCAAATGACGAAAAGACTACCTTACTTGACATGGCTTGAACCGAGCCAAATTTGACCTTATGTGGAGTTTAAAACTAATATCACTGGAGGGATGCATTTCACTTAAGAAAAGAAGCTTCGTCAGCCTCCTTTTCAGAAGTGAAATGCATCCCTCCAGAATCTCCAATATAAGTGAGTGAAGACAATGTATTAAATTGAAATATAGTGTCAGTTTTGATATTAGATTGTTCATCAAGTATTTCATGGAAAACATCACAGATTCATACTAAATTACATAACCTAACACTGAATCAACAAAAATGCATTTTCTCATCTTATAAAACGATGATAGCTAATTGATTGCATTAGTTTTCCATTATTAAGGATACATTAGATTAGGTACCATACCAGCCTATACCATGTAGCCTAACCTAAAAAAAACTAACTCGGACGAATGATATACATTACACTAAATTTCTACTAATGAGCTTTAACCCTTCAACATTGCATCAAATTACTAGAAATAAGCTAATTATTATCAAAGTATTTCACATTAACTTACTGGATTGGAAAAGTCACAGAACGTTTTTCAGTGTTCGTAAATAATTTTGACATAATTTTTGGTTATGTTTTACTAGCCTCTAGCACTGAACAGCTGACCGGCCAAGGTCAGGTTGCAAGTTCACGTTGTGGTTGGACTGGCTGGCTACAGCTAACGCTCCCGGCGAGTGATTGCGAAATAGTAAGTGAAGTAATAGTGAATCCATCTTATTTTTGCCATTGCAGCAGTTCAAAACACACTCTTCCTTCCCCAGTTTATGTGAACATATTTCGGAGTCAACTGAAACAAAACCTTGTGGGAGAACCCAAGGGTATTTGAAAATGAGGCTGATAATTGTGAATTTGAGGGTATTTTCAATTGGAATAAACAAACTTTCTGCTTTTGAGAATCCTCCTTTTTTTAGAACGCTTGAAACACTTTCAATTAAATTAGTTCTAGATAAAAAAATTTAATTTAGACTCACCTATTGTCTGCAACAATATTTTACTGTTAATAAGACCTGATTCATAATGATATGCCTTTAAAACGTCCTATACTGCCAAACAAACAGAAACTTAAACTAATAGATACTGAGCCTGAGTGTTAATTAATTAGCCTAATTAGGCAAATAATTTAAGTTCAACCCATATTTAAATGTTTGTATGCCACATAAACATTGAGTGGAAATGTCACATTGAAATGTACATGAAATGCGCTTAACTAGAATTGGTCAACAAATAACTTAAATTCTATACCAAAATTTAATGAGCCTCGTCATACAATCATTACAGGAAATACAAGGAATAAAAAGTTAAAGAATATGTACAGGGACATACCATTAATTAAAGAAAACAGCTATCAATCCAATAAAAAGTTTATACTTTATGACTAGATAATATGAATCCTGAGAGGCTAGATTTCATACTCAAGAAGAATAGTTTCTATAAAATCTCTTCGTCTTCTTTTTAAACTTATCTTTGGGCAGAGTTCTTGTTTCCAGGGACAATCTTTGAAAAAAATAACCATTGTTCCCTTTTAGCCCTCATTTTCATTCAACCAGATATTATGATCAGTGATCACCCTAGATCCTTAGACCAAAAATGTTGGACTCCTAACTGTCTGCTATGGAAATATTGTTTCATAAACAATATGTAGTACATAAGATTAAAAAAAATGAAACACAAATTTCAATAACCTTTTATTTTGTTTATTTCTGTTTGACAGAAATGGGCACTCCAATATGGTAACTAGAGAATAAGAATGGTAATATTGTATATAATATTGTTGATCTGACTTGTTTTATACTCCTTAACCAGAGTCTTCAAGACGAGGATATCATTTGGTGAGCCACAATAGTGGTTTGCTCCAAGAAAAACCTAGTTACATTGATAGGAAACTGTTCAACAAGCTACCGCAGTTTTTAAAGTTTTGAAAATATCGAAATATTGAAAAAAACAAGTGAAAAAATATTTAGTTGATAAAGCTTTTTATATTGTACAAGAGTTATTTCAAATAAAAATTGAGCCTCACCACAAATAATTAATTTGAATTGTAATTGTGGTAGCTAGAGAATAAGAATTGTGACATTGTATATAATTGTTAATAATAATTTATTTTTATTGAGGCGCTGTGCCAGACTGTCATGTACATGCATGAACTACTGGCTAGAACCACCTCCAAATCCAGAGAATAATAATAATAATGATTGAGACACTCGAGGAAAAACAGAATTATTGTATATTATTGTGGATCTGACTTGTCTTATACCCCTCAACAGTTAAAAATCTTCAAAATACAACAAAAAAAAAAAACAAATTGAACTACCTCGATCTGCCCTGCTTTGCCAATCAAAGCCTCGATTTCACAATCATCATAAAACAAAGCCCAATATCAATTTTCCGTTCACAAATTCTGAGAACACACGTGGTATAATCATAGCATCACTGATTGCCAATAACTTCCAGTCATTTTCGGCTGTTCGCTTCTAAATTCAGCTTTGACAAAGCGAACACATTCCAATTCAGTTCATCACTAATTCAACGCTTTTACACAGCAATCAGACCGGCTGACGCTGGCTAATTCAAAAAAGGTTCGCTATATGAGAGCGCATAAAAAATTCACACATTTCAAAAGTCCAACAGCACCACTCTTACTCAAGCAGAATGGAAAAATGTCACCAAAATGGCGGAATGAGGGAAATGTTTTTGAATAAACACCACACTGAATGGAATGTGAGTGATTCCAAATTGCAGAAAGCTACCTCACATTTTCAACATCAAAATAATTTGTCTGCTGCATCTTCACTTCATTGTTATTCTGTTCTTTCTATTAATAAATAAATAACCAAATAAATAAATAGAACATGTATCTGGTTCAGCCTATAAATAATAGTAGTTTATGCAACGATTTTATTTGGACCCTCATTAAGGCACAAGTTAGATGTAAGTTATAACACGAGTGAATGCGAGTGTTATAAATATCTCACGAGTGCTTTAATGGCCAAATAAAAACGTTGCATACACTATTTTTATCTACGACCACTAGTATACATTTCATTAAAACAATTTCATTTTACCTGTGACTGTCAGAGATACCTAACCTCTCATCTCAAATACAAGAAGTTATAGTAGATTGTTAGGTTAGCAGCTTAGGTTAGCAGTTTGATCAAATCAGCTGATAGTTTCACAATATTGAATTACGATATTGATTCCATCAAAAATGCTTCTGATTGGTCCAGAACCCGTGTTATAATGTAGAACCTGTACTATAATGAGCTCTTTATGCAACGGGTCTCAAAAATCATTTCGAAAAGACAGCTGTTTTGGCATCAATTGTGAAACTGTAATGTATACATTATGACATGGTCGTAGATAAATAACTATTGTGGGTGAATTCGAAACGCTTATAATTTTACCAGGGATTACTGAACAGATTTTCAAAATTTTCAGGGATTACTGAACAGTTTCTCAAAATTTCATGGCCATCTGCTTAAAAATCAAATGAAAACAAAATAACATTTAGGAATTTCTAAGAATGTATAACCCGGGAGATAGTGTTGACTTTTCTGCCACAGGGGACCACTTTAAGTTCATTTTTTGGCTATTCTTTTTGCCCTTAATTCCGCATGGTAGTTCTTCATGCGGTCAGATCTATTTTTTCTCTCAGCTTCGGATATCACCATCTTTTTTCTCTTGGTGTCTATTCTTCTGAATTTTGTTTTTTCTTCTCTCAGTAGATTGTAGTTTCCGGATTTCTCTTTTAAATCTTTTATTTCTATATTCAGTTCCTTCATGTCCTCTATAGCCATTCTAAGCCACTTGGGTTGGGTTTTCCTCTTCCAATAAAATTCCGTTAGTCTTTTCAGTAGTCTTGTGTCTTTCATTCTCAGGATGTGCCCTAGGAAAGATATCCTCTTCTTTCTGATGACGTCCGTTAGTGGTTCTATCTTCTGATACACTTCTTCATTGGAGATGTTCTGGTATCTTCCCTCATGGATGATCCATTTCCCTATACAGTTTCTAATAATTTTTCTTTCAGTTGTCTCCAGTTTTCCTCCTCCATACTTAACTGTTGGATCCCATACTGTTTCACAGACATATAATATTTCTGGTAATACTACTGTTTTGTAATGTCTGATTTTGGTGTTTATGTCAAGTTTTTCTTGTTATAGATATTTTTTGTATCATATATTTTGTAGAGTATACATTTAATTAAAACAATTTCATTTTACCTGTGACTGTCAGAGTTACCTAACCTCTCATCTCAAATACGAGAAGTTATAGTAGATTGTTAGGTTAAAGCAGCTGGTGTAGCAGTTTGATCAAATCAGCTGATAGTTTCACAATATTGAATTACGATATTGATTCCATCAAAAATGCTTCTGATTGGTCCAGAACCCGTGTTATAATGCAGAACCTGTACTATAATGAGCTCATTATGCAACGGGTTTCAAAAAGCATTTCGAAAAGACAGCTGTTTTGGCATCAATTGTGAAACTGTAATGTATATATTATGACATGGTCGTAGATAAATAGATAAATAAAACAAAATCCTATATTTTTCAGCTCAGAACACTAGGCTACAATTTCTTACCGTATTTTCACACACAGTAAATAAGAATTTTATAAGTGTTGTCGTAGGGGAACCAATGAACTATATGCCCATAGAGCTCACATTACGATCACATTTGTTTCTGAACATGCATAGAATCTACTGAGGTCTCTACAAAGAGACCTCAAGAAGGTTTTCTCAGATGGAGACATCTGAAAAAGATCTCAAAGAGACCTCACAAAGATCCTCTGAAAGACACACCTCTGATAGATATCTCAAAAGAGACCTCACAAAGGTTCTCTGAAAGAGATCTCAAAGGAGACCACACAAAGGTCCTCTGAAAGAAACACCTCTGAAAAAGATCTCAAAAGAGACATCAAAAAGGTCCTCTGAAAGAAATCACAAAAAGACCTCAAGAAGATCCTCTGAAAGAGACACCTCTGATAGATATCTCAAAAAAGACCTCACAAAGGTCCTCTGAAAGAGTTGAATGATGATAGTTGATGAGTTGGCCCAAAAGTTCTAGGTGAGTACCGAACCACCAGGAAGTAAATTCATGATTATTCAATTTTTCGAGTTTGAACGATTGAAACCCAAGATTAAATGATAATTAAACCATCTCTTAGCAGCTTGTCAATTTCACCGCTACAAATAAACTTTACCCAGCTTGCTTTACGTTTATAAATGGTAGTTGAATGGCGGGGGGAAGGGGAAGGGGTTGGAGCTGATGAAGGGGGGTGAAAATGATTATATTGGGGGGGGGGGGGGTGTTTAAGAGGACAGAGGGGTGCCAAAAGAGGGATTACAGAAACACTAATTAGCATTCAAGCCACATCAAAGAGAACAGCTGTATAGAGGCGAGCATCGATTAGAGAGGAGTTTAAATGGGGGGGGGGGGGGGGAAAGGGAGTGTAAAAGAGAAAGAAAGAGGGAGAGAGAGTCATGTCACCACCGCTCAGCAAATTATTTATTCATTAGATCTTGATTAATTCAGACAAATGTTTATAATGAACGCAGAGACACAATTAACAAAGCTAAAGCTCTTACACAAACACACATACACACACGCGCGCGCGCGCACGCACACTTATACTCGTGGCCATTGTGATCAATATTTGTGCGGCTCAATGCTTTGCAGTCTACAATAATTAAACAGACCGTAGAACACTAATACATGTACCTTGAATGGGGCAGCTTCAACTAAGTAGGCAAACCAATTTTATATTTAAACCATATATTTACTGTTGAAACCGTGAGCTTTATGCTTGTTCAACATATTGACGTGTAGTTATTGGTATAATATTCAAAATAGAGGAGAATTTATGTAAGTGATTCATTGGTAATGCATAAATGTAAACGATTTGGCATGGGAGGAAAATAAGGATGAGGTGGAGGATGAGGTGTAGGAGGAGGTGGGGGAGGAAGAGTGAGAGAAGGAGGAGGATGATTAGGAGGTGGAGGAGGACGAGGAGGAGGAGGAGGAGGATGATTAGGAAGTGAAGGAGGACGAGAAGGAGGAGTGGAAGAAAGAGGAGAAGGATGCTGATGATATGGTGAGGTGGTGGAGAAGGAGGAGGAGGATGAGAAGGTTAGGAGAAGGATATGAAGAGGATGATGAGGAGGAGGAGGATGATGATGATGAGGAGGAGGTGGTGGAGGAGGATGAAGACGAGGAAGAAGATGTGGAGGAGGAGGAGGAGGAGGTGAAGGAGAAGGAGGAGGAGGGGAAGGAGAAAGAGGAGGAGGGGAAGGGGAAGGAGAAGGAGGAGGAGGTGAAGGAGGAAGAGGATGAGGAGGAGGAGGAGGAGGAGGAGGAATATAAGGTGTAGGAGGAGGAGGAGGAAGATAGGGACTAGAAGTAGGACTGGATGGAGGAGGAGGTGGAAGAAGAAGAGAAGGAGAAGGAAAAGAAGGAGGATGAGGTAAAAGAGGAGGAGGAGTTGAAGGATAAGGAGGAGGGAGAGGAGGAGGAGGATGAGGAGAAGACATGACTCGGAATGAGCTTTTGTTGAACACAAAAATGAATTGAACCTCACCATCATAATTCTATTCTGCAGCTAGAGACAAAATGGTAAATTTACCGAATGAAGGCATATGATAAAAAGCACTCCTATTTGCGCAGTCTAATCCATCACTGTGTTTCACAAAAATTTACTACAAGCTAGGCAAGGCCTCCGTTTCTTTTTACAGAAAAAATAATATAATTCCAAATTTCTGTCACCAGACCTGATAATTTTGATTGATTTCAACCCCATCTCAAAACAAATATGTGTAGAAAAAATAATGTACAGGACTAATCAATCATGCTTGAACGCTTTCATTCACCCTTGAATATCTCAACAATGGTCGAGTTCGAGGGAGCCTTATTAATAACCGGTAAATGTTACCGTTGGCGTCTAATTGGTTGAATTCCTGGGAACTTTTCCGGTAACTGGTATGTCAACGGTGGCATCTAATTGGTCTATTCAAATTTTTCAACGTTCATGAATTTGAATAGACCGATCAGACGTCACCAGTAACATTTACCGGCCACCGGTAAGGCTCCCATGTACTCAACCAATTATAATATTGGTTGAATTCCTGGGAGGTTGACCGGTAAACGGTAAATGTTACCGGTGGCGTCTGATTGGTCTATTTAAATTTTTCAACATCTATGTATATTTAAATAGACCAATCAGACACTACGTTAACATTTACCAGTTACAGGCAAGGCTCTCATGTACTCAACCAATTATAATATTGTTGACGATTTGAAAGGAAAATATTATTTTAAGTTCTGTTTCTGTTGAAGGCAGGTGTCCGCTAGCGTTGTTGACCTGTAAAAACATGTGATTCTCGTTGCCAGGCAACCCACTGCATTATGACGTCACACAGTCAATAGAATTATTGTGCACTCTTATACTCATGCTCTAATTATCACAAACTTCATTTTTTCTCTCCTGTTTTCTTTGTTTATTATATCTGAAAATGAGTGTAACAAAAATTGATGGAAAATTCTCAAAATTATCATGGGTAGGTACTCTAAGAACCCAATCACAAGTTTTTGACTTTGAAGAACCTGTACCAGCTTAAAGAAGCCCCAAAAATATTCGGACATTTCTCATTTTTTTACGAAATTGAGACCAAACAATTTATTTATCGGACTGTACAGTATGATCGTCTTCGATATTCTAGATAAAACAAAGGGATGAGCTAAGCTTTGACACCAGTTTCACGTTACTAATTTAAATAAGTCTCACATTATAAAATTTCGAAATCAGTTGAAGCATATTTTACAAATAATGGGAATTCTCGACTTATGATTTCAGTTTTATTACAATCCGAAACACATTAAACGTTTTAGAAATTTCTTAAATTATAGAAATAGGCTCGGTATGTAACCACCTAAAATCTCTATAAATAAAAGGAAAAAATGTTCTCAGAATTGCCATTCATGTGATGTTAAAACCAATAAATAACCAATTTCACCATTTTATCCCTAGTAATTATATAAAAAAATCATTGAAAGTCATAGAAACCCCTCAGAATTTCATAATTGACCCCCAAAATTTTCTTAAAGTATAAGAAAGGACATTTTTTTCCAAATTTTTGAAGCTAAAACTTTTGAACATCTGGAATAAAATCATGTCAATAAATGGAATTTTAACTCTGACTACATGAGAGTGAACCCATGCTCTAGAGAGTCTATAGCTCAACTACAGCTCTCTCTCTAAACTGCTCTACTAGAGCGCCCTATCGCCGCAAACTCTTCTTTTTAGACGTGCTATAAATAACTTCATACTCATACGGTCACTGTACAGTAATTACAATTCCAACTCCTTTTTTCTCCAGTAATTTCCATTCCAGACGACTACTATTTTCAACTTGTCAAAATCTCATCTAATAATACGATTTTCAGTGAAAAAAAGAGCTGAGTCAGCATTCCAGAAAGAGCATCACAGCAGATAATTAAAGAAGCATTGCCTGTGCCTGTGACATACACGAGTGTTAATTAAAAGATAATAAAGCTTTCGCCACAAAAAAGCCGCTCATGACTCAACCATCTCTCTCTCACACAAACAAACTTACTCCTTCTCTCTTACTCTATCACTATCCCCCTCACCAATTCCCAAACATTCACTTATTCTTTCTCTCTCTATCACCATGTCTCTCACTTTTCGTCTCTCTTACGCTGACACTCTCTTTAAATCCCTTTGACACCATCCTCTCTCACTCCTCTGTCGCTCACTCCTTCATTGTCTCTCACTTCTTTTCAGTCTCTCTCACACACTCCATCACCCACTCACTCTCTCCCTTTCTCTCTCTAATCTGTTTCTATCTCTTCCCCTTCACCCTCTTTCTGTACTATCTCTTTTTATTTCTCTGCCTCATCATGTCTCTCTCATACTCATGCTATTCATCTATTGCTGCCTCCCTTTTTCTCTCTTTCCTTCATCACCTCTAAAGATCACTCCCTCTCACTCTCTCTCTCTCTTCCTCACTCTGCCACTCTCTCTCTTTCTCTCTCACTCTCTGGCTCTCTCTCTCTGTTACTCTCTCCCACTGTCTATCTCTCTCACTCTACCTCACTCTCTATCTATCTACATCCACCACCTCTCACACACACTTTCTATATCTCTTGCTTTCTATCTCACCTACGTATTACTTCTCTCTCACTCTCTCTCTATCTCTTTCACTCTCTATCTCTCTTTCTCTCACTACCCTCTTCCTCCCAACCCTCTTTCTCTCACCCCCCTTTCCTCTCTCGCTTGTGTTTCCATCATGATACAGCTCGGTATGAAAATTTATCACGTGATATCTCTCCGACACTGGCTGCTTAATTTTCATAATAAATCACAAATTCCGGTTTTGGCCGCTCTCAACGCTGGTTGCCTAGTTAGTTAGGCTACTTGACACTGGCTCTTCACTTTTTTCATTTTTATCAACTAGCCGCATTCATATTTTTGTCCCACTCTTCTTGCATCTCTTTCTACACGCTCTTACTAATTCTCTCTTACACTTGTTTATCTATATTCCATGCCACGTAATTAGGCAGCTCAAAGAAATTGCGGTGTAGCAAAAAAAAAAAAAACAACTGACTGCGGTGACAAACAATACGACTGCTAG
Organism: Conomelus anceps; assembly: GCA_948455865.1. NCBI lineage: Eukaryota > Metazoa > Arthropoda > Insecta > Hemiptera > Delphacidae > Conomelus > Conomelus anceps. Next base: position 3,072,337 of record OX418226.1, on the reverse strand, counting down.
CCTTGTCATACTTGTAGATTTGGCAACACTAGTGTGTGAGTAGTGTTGTCAATTTGTGCATTGAGGTTGGTGATTTTCTACCATCAGCTGCTGGCATGGTCCCATATCTGGCAACACCACAATTTTTCAGAGCCGCCAAATCATAGTTTTTTTTTTGGAGGATGAAGCCCACATAGGTCTAAGACCTGTGCGTGGGTAATGAGTTGGATGATGGTGATTGATGAGCTGGACCTACAGTTTTAGGTGGGTTCCGAACCACCCGCAAGTGATTTTACAGCAGAGAACAGTGTATTTTTTCCTGGCCAATATAATATGTCACCCTTACAAAGAGTGCCTAGGAGAACGCAGCTTATCTGATTGAACAGATACCTGGCTCACGGCTATCACTTCCCTAATTGTCTTCAGAATCTCATAATGAATATTCACGTACAGTGAACATTCAAGAATTGTAGCCTTCTATATAGTTCTATAGGTTAGGTTATGATCCCAAGAAATTGTAGCCTTATATAGGCTACAACTTTTGTAGGGAATTATAGACTGGAATCCATTTTTTGTGGGAGAATAAAGTTCAAAATGCACTGGAAATATGATGACTGTTTAATGGAAAGTTGAATCGAAGTTGAACTCTGGAAATTAGGGCCAAGTTTTGGGGTTGAGAATAAGAAGTATAAAAAGAAGTGGGAATGATGAAGATGTGAATAGGGATTTCAAGACTCGTTTTGCCGGCTGTAAAATAGCCGGGTAAGGATAAGAAGAGAGAGAGAGAGAGAGATAGACAATGAGGGAGAAAAAGAGAGAGATAGACCGAAAGAACGAGGGAGCTACAGACACCGAACGTAGCCAGAAGTAGCTGAAGGTTATACGCCAAAATAATTAATTCCTGGTGCCGCCGTATAAATAGCAGTCGAGTAGCTCAGCTCCTGAGGAGAGGAGGAGGAGAAGGAGGGGGTAGGAGGAGAGGAAGAAACCATGGTGGTGATGAGGGTGCGGGAAGAGAGGGGAGGGGTTAACAACAGGGATGAACATCCGGTAGTGGCCTCACCACCCCACAGGCCAAAAACACAGCGTCGGTCACGCCCGGACAAGAAGAATACGAAATTATAATGAAGTGAGAGGAGAAAAAGTTTTTGAGAAGATTGAGGAAGAGGAGGAGGAGGAGGAGGAGGAGGAGGAAGTTGTAAAGAAGATTTGGATGACAAAAGGAACAAAAACATAAAGCAGAAAAAGGAGATGATGATGCTGAAGGAGTCAGATAAAGGTGAATGATGAGGAGGAGGAGGAGGAGGTGAGCAGAAGGAAGAGAAAAGGAGAAGGAACAGAAGACTAGAAGAAAGAGTAGGGATGAAGGAAGAGGAGGGAAGAAGGAGGAGAAGGGGGAAGGAGGAGTAGTAGGTTGAAAAGAAGATTTGGATGACAAAAGGAATCAAAGAAAAACAAAAACATAAAAGCAGAAAGATGAGATGATGATGATGATGATGCTGATAGTCAGTCAGATAAAGGTGAATGATGATGAGGAGGAGGATAAGGAGGTAGAATAGTAGGCAGATAATATAATTCCCAAGAAAAAAATTATAAGACTGGGGAAAGAAAGAAAGAAGAGGAACGATAGTGGGAAGGGGGAGAGTAAAAAGGAAAGGAGGAGATAATAGGAAAAAAGTGGAGAAGAGCAATGAAAGAATTTAGCAGAAGAAAGTGTAAACAATAAAGAATATGAAGAATGTGCAAACCATAAATAATAGAAAGAAAGTGCAAACTATAAAAAAATAGAATGAAAATGCTAACTACAAAAATAGGAAGGAAGTGCAAACCCTAGAGAATAGAAACAGAAAAAAAGTAGAGGAGAGGATAAAGTGGAAGGAAAAGGACAAAAAGAGGATAAAATGGAGAGAAGAGAAAATGTGAGTGAAGGAGGAAAAAATGAGAACAAAGGAAACAAGAAGTAGAGGAGTGAAAGCGCGGATATGTACGACGAGACGAAGGAGGCGAAAATGCAATGGAGGAGATTGACGGAGAAGTAGATGTAGAAAAATGACCTAAAGAAAACGTTCAGGTGGATGATGGAGTGGGTGAATAAGAAATAGAGGCTAAAAAGAATCTAAAGAAGAATTAAAAGAGCAGGAGGAGGAGGAATAGTGGGACGTGGAAAAGAAAGAGGAGGAGGAGGAGGAGGAGGATGATAAGGAGGAAATTGAAGGCTGGAGGAGGTGGAAGAGTCGGAGGAAGAGGAAGAGGAGGAAGTGTAGGAGGAGGAAGTAGTGGTAGAGAAAGAGGAGGTGGATGATGAGGAAGAGGAGGAAGTGGAAAAGAAGAGAAGGTGGATGAGGAGGAAGTGGAAGGGGAGGAGTTAGAGTAGGAAAAGGAAGAGGAGGAGGAGGAGAAAAGTGAGGATGATGAAAAAGAGGAGGATGAGGATGTGGAAGGGGTGAAGGAAGAGGAGATGGTTGAGAAAGAGGAGGAGGAGGAGGACATGGAGGAGAAGAAAAAGAAGTGAAGAAATGAAAGGTATGAAAGATATGTGAATTATTAGACAGAGAAGAAATAGACAAAGCAGATAAGAAAAGAAGAGAAACAGAATTGGTGGATAATGACGATGAGGAGTAAAAAGACCAGAGTAGATGAGAATGAGTAGAGGAGTAGGATGAGGAGCAATTGTAGGCGGAAGAGAAAGAAGTGGAATTTAGAAGTACGTGATGGAAAGAGGAGGAGGAGGAGGAGGAGGAGGAGGAGGAGGAGGAGGAGGTGGAGGAGGAGATGAAAAAGCAAGAAGAATAGGCAAAGTTTTCAATTATTATCGGCGGTTGCCGGTTGTTGCGAGCTAATTTCCTTTCCTTTCTATAGCAGCGCCGCTTCGCTCGGCTCAGAGACTCCCTGCCTGAAGCTCCCCAACATTGTACGCCGCTTACTCCCCAATTATTATTATCATTTCGACTTTAATCGTCGCTTTTCCGTCGTTGTCTTTGTTCCTCTGCTTCAGTCTTTTGCCGCTCCGCTAGGCCACTGGTTTCAATCAACCGCCACAGCCTTCTAAATACAGCGCTTGTTCCTAAATACAAGCATTCCTTCCTTCACACATCCCCCCCTCATCTAGACTATTGTTCATTTTGGGAGGAATATTATTGTGATTAGCAAATTGCCAATACTTTATCGTCACAATAATTATAAACATCATCATCATCATGATCGCCTACTCCTCCTCCTTCACCTCCTACTTCTACTTCTCCTTCTCAACCTCCTCCTCATTCTTTTTCTCATCCTTGACCTCCTTTTCCTTCTCTCCTCTCATCATCATCCTTATCACCCATCTACTCCTCCTCCTCCTCCTCCTTCACCTCCCACTTCTACTCCTCTAGGAGGGTGACGCCTCATTCTTTTTCTCCCCTCCTCATCAACCTCATCCTCCTAGAGGAATCAACCTCATCCTCCGTCATCCCCCTTCCACATCCGACTCTTCCTCCTTCTCCTCCTTCTCCTCCTTCTCTCCTCCTCCTTTTCCACATCATTCTCCTCCCTTTTCTTCTCCTACGTTTTGGTCTTAATTTTTTTTCTAAGTTTCTTGTTTTGAATATTATCAGGGCTTTGAAATGTTATATATTGCTGCGAGAAAAACCTTTTTCTTCAATTTTTTTGTTGAGATATGGGGGTTCAAAGTTTGAATTTTTCGGTTTTTGGGGGCAATTGATCTCACCTATGAGTGATTTTAAACGTTTGATAAATTTTCCATTAAACTAAAAGACATCTTGAGAAATAAAATAATTTTTTTTCTTCAATCTAATAGTTTTTCAAAATAATTTTTTGAAAAATTAAATTTTATTTACACATTACAAAAAAAGGGTTTTTTGAAAAAAACTAATTGCTTGTTTGGAGTGAAAAATATGCCATTTTATTCCTCAAGATGTCTTTTAGTAACGGAAAATTTATCAAAAGTTTCAAACCTCTTTTAGATTAATTGCCCCCCAAAACCGAAAAATTTCAACTTTTAAGCACCGTATTTCACAAAATAATTAATGAAATTTTTTTTTTCACAGCAATAGATATCATTTCAAAGCCCTGATAACATACAATAAAGAAACTTTGAAAAAATGTATGACCAAAAACCCTGCTCACAGCCTTAAATAATCAGTGTACGCCAATGTCTGGCAAGCTGACATGATTTGCTGTATTGTTTCAGATGCCAGGCTTCAACGTCTGAACATGTCATATTGATTGACAACTTCATTATGAATTTTTTAAAGTTTTTGGTGGCCACCATGTAGCCTTAAGCCTAATACTGCAATCCAAGTTTTTCATACATTTTAGTTGAAATCCAATCCACAATTATTACTCTCAACTGAAAAACTTCATCTCCAACACACCAAACCTCACATCCTGCAATTGGGTAATTTTATATAACTTTTGCCTCCAATATATACTACAAAACCTAGCATTTCCATAATCGTAGACGGGAAGTTCTAAATTCCACCATCTTAGAAATCAAAGTTCTCCAACTAAATCTATAAAAAACGATACTAGGCCAGTTAAGTGCAAAAATTTCAAACACAGCTTCCAAATTACTCCAGCGAAGTATAAAACGTAGGCGCATCGTGCAACTTCTTCGTATTAAAATTCATACGAATATAAGAAATAGGGGGGGGGGGGGAAACTGAGGAAACTTGACTGGTGAGGGTGGGGGGGAATGGGGAAACTTGAGTGGGAGGGGGGGAAATATGATGAGGAAAATACGACGAGGGATAATATGGGGGTGAAATACAGGGTTGAAGGGCATACAAGTATTGAAATACAGGGGGGGAAACTGGAAGAAACTGAGGAGGTAAATCAGGGGGAGGAAACTAAAGAAAATCTAGGGGAAATAGGGGGAGGAAACTAGTGGAAATCTAAGAAGGGAACTAGGACAACCTAAAGGGTGGAACTGGGAGAAATCTTCGAACGAAAATTCATTCAAATATTGAAAAAGGGGTGAAAAACTAGAGGAAATCTTCGTATTAAAACTGAAACAAATATTGAAATAGGGGGAAAAACTGTTTCACAGAAATGGGGAACAACCTTTAGGCTTTATAAAATGGATGAAAAGCGGGGAAGAGTCAGCCTGAGGCTCTCGGGAGACTTGGAGTGTTTGGCAAACAGGATTATACAGGGCTAGGCTCTGGTGCATGATGGGATACAATAAAAGAACGCACAAAACAAAAGTGCCCTCGGGGTGATGGTAGGTTATTTGGGGTGAAGGGGTGAAGGGGGGTTTAGTGAGAGGGGTAGGAGTTGAATTTTCAAAGAAAGAACAGTTTAGAACCATCACGGCAAGATAATAACAAAAAGTATTCGTATTTTGCTGCTGCTACTGGTGGAGAGAGGTAATACGGTGAAAAATGCATGTGTTGAGGAGGAGCGAAGAATATTTTATAGTGGAATTCGTTATTTGGAAAATGAAATATTTCGAAAAAGAAACGGTTTCATTTCAATTTTGGGTTTGTAACACTGGCAGCTGCTCGGCAGCATGGAAGAGCTGCAAATTATCATTACAATGTGGCCGATGTATTGGAGGTGGCGGGGGTGAATATGTTATTTCTCTTTCGCTACCTCTACTCACTCTCTCTCACTCACACACTCACAATCCCTCTCACTCTCTCTCTCTCTCTCTCTCTTTGGCTCACAATATTTTTCTCTTTCACACACTCTCTTTCACAATATTTCTCTCTTTCACACTCGTTCTCACTCACTCCCTCATAAACCCTCGCTCCCTCACACACTACATCAATTTCACTCTCACACTCTCTCAATTCCTTTCTCACTCTCACTCTCTTTCTCTCTCTTGAATATTCGTTTTCACTATCTCTGACTCACGCTTTCTCTCTTTCATTTTCTCTTTCTCTCCCTTAATCTCTCTTACTCACTATTACATTCTCTCTTTCTCATTTTCTCTTTCTCTCCCTTAATCTCTCTTACTCACTATTACATTCTCTCTATCTTCCTGGCTTCCACTCTTTCTTCCTCACTCTCCTCTCTTCCCCCATTTAACATTCGCTCTCTCTCTCTTCCTCACTCACACTCTTTTTCTCCCTTTCTCTCACTCTATATCTCTTTCCCTCACTCGTTCTCTATTTCACAATCACACTCTCACACTCACTCCCTCACACACTCCCTCCCTTTCACACACACACACACTCTCTCAATTCCTCCCTCTCTCTCTCTCTTTTATATTCATAATATCTCTCTCACACTCTCTCTTTCTCTCACTCTCACTCCCCCTTCATCACACTCTTTCTCGCTCACTAACTCTCTCTTCCTCACACTCTATCTTTCTCTCACTCTCCTGCCTAGCTTCCTCTCTTCAATTTCATTCTCTCTTCCTCACTTACACTCTTTCTCACCCTTTCTCTCACTCACTCTCTCACTCATCTTCACTCTCTTCCACTCCCACTCTCCCTTCCTCACTGTCACTATCGCTCCTCTGTTTCACTCATTCCACTCTTTCTCTATCGTTTCCTCTCTCTCTCTTTCTCGTCCTTTTTCATTCTCTATCTTATCCACGCTATCTCTACTCTCTCTCATCCCTTCTCGCTCTTTCTCTCTTTTACACTTACTCTCACTCTTTCCTTCAAACTCCTACCTATTCACTTTCCACTCTCTCTCAATTCCTTTTTTACCATCTTTCATTCAAACACTCTCTTTCACTTTCTCATCCACTCTGTCTTCCTTACTCTCCTCTCTTCATCATTTTCACTCTCTCTTCCTCGCTCTCACTCATTCTCTCCCTTTCTCTCACACACACTGTCTCTTTCATCTTCACTCTTTCACTCTCACTCACACTCTTCCTTACTCTATCTTTCTCTCTCTCATTCTCTATCTTCCTCGCTTCCTCTCGCTCTTTCTCACTATCCTCTCTTCAATCATTCACTCGCTCTCTCATTCTCTCTGTCACTCTCACTCACACACTCTCTCTCTCTCTCTCTCTCTCTCTTCGTAATATTCAGCGTATGTTGGCGCCCCCTACTCTGTGCTAGAATAAAGGAGGTGATGAATGACATTGTAACAATACTCCTCAACCTTGAATAGAATTATTGTACTGACATTGTTTTATTAAAACGTACTCCATGACCTACAACTACAACATACACTCATGTTCTGTTTCACCTGCTTTCTCTTCTATTTATTCATTTATCTACGACCATGTCATAATGTATACATTACAGTTTCGCAATTGATGCCAAAACAGCTGTCTTTTCGAAATGCTTTTTGAAGCCCGTTGCATAAAGAGCTCATTATAGTACAGGTTCTACATTATAACACGGGTTCTGGACCAATCAGAAGCAGTTTTGATGGAATCAATATCGTAATTCAATATTGTGAAACTATCAGCTGATTTGATCAAATTGCTACGCCACCTGCTTTAACCTAACAATCTACTATAACTTCTCATATTTGAGATGAGAGGTTACGTATCTCTGACAGTCACAGGTAAAATAAAATTGTTTTAATTAAATGTATACTAGTGGTCGTAGATAAAATAGTGTATGCAACGATTTTATTTGGCCATTAAGGCACTCGTGAGATATTTATAACACTCGCATTCGCTCGTGTTATAACTTACATCTAACTCGTGCCTTAATAAGGGTCAAAATAAAATCGTTGCATAAACTACTATTATTCACCTCTCATCTATTTGTTCTTTTTTCCTTCTCCACAGGTTCTGGTCTTCTCCGTTATCACCATTTCCCTCTATTTATCAACTCCACTATAATACTGTACTCTATTAATTTGTTATCGCTCATTCTACCTCACTAATAGTTCTTCTTATTCTTCTCTACTACTTCTCATGATCTGGCATTTTCTATCATCATCAATTTCTATAATTTAAGTCCTTTTTTATTCTTCTATTCTTCAGAACTCCATCAATGCCCATTCTTTGATCTTACGTGCACCTTTTGATCTGCTTTTTCTATTACTTGTTCTGTCATTTCGATGTTTGATCTTTTATACTTCCTCCTCCATCTCCACCTCATCAACCTCCACCATCTCCACCACCACCACCACCACCTCCTCCTCCTCCTCCTCCTCCACCTCATTAATTTATTATCTCAGGTCTCAACCCTCTTCTCCTCATTTGCATTAAATTGGTCAAGTGCACCATTTGGTTAACTCTTCCAAGAAAGGACGAAGATTTGTCAAAACCTCTCCGTTTTATGTCGCTTCATCGCTTACAGTCTCATAACATTGCTCAATCCCATAACACTTCCCCACGAAATAATCGACTAAGAGAATCGATAGTCGATATGAAAGAACCGTTTAGCTTTAGCTTTGGGTTTGGTACAGATATCGATTATCGAAATCTTCATTAAATTGTTTCTTGGGGAAGATACGATATTGCAACCGCTCTATCGACAAGATAACTCATCATATTTCCACCAATGTAGTCAATCTACAATCTATGTATATATTATGTATATGGAATACAATCTATGTAATATTGTATTCAAGCACTCGTTTGCAAAAAAAATTAAATTCACACGAATAAAGTTATCTAATCTACTCTTGCTTCAGGTACATGTGTCCATATTTTGGATACAATCTACTGAAGCCCTTCTCTTTTCTTCTGTCTTTCTCACTCAAATAGTTACTCTTTCTCCCCCTCCCCACCATACTCCTCCACATCACCTGCCCAATAAGAAAAATACTTGCAAGTTCACTGCAAGGCCACTTTACAATATGTCGCTCCCACACCCACATTTTTTCTCACTCTCCTACTCGGTCTCTCTCGCTTATTCTCTCACACTCTCTCTTCTCTCTCTCTATCCCTCTCACTACCACTCATTCTCTCTCTTTCTGTCCATCACGGCCCCTCATGCTCTCTCTCTCACTCCCTCCATGTCCCTCACGGCCCCTCACGCTCACACACACTCACTCTCTCTCTGTCCCTCAAACCCCCCCTCACTCACTCACTCTTCCTCTCTTCCTCACCATTACTCGTTTTTTCTCTCTCTCTTACTCTCTCTCTCTCTCTCTCTCTCTCTCTGTGAAGAGAGGACCAGGGGTCCTAACTCCGCCCTAATAAAGGCATTCAATCAATCAATCTCTCTTTGGACCTCACACCTCCTCTCGCTAACACTCTCACTCCCTCTCTCTTACTCTCTTTTTTCTTTTGAACTTCTCACTCTCTCTTTTCCTTGCCCTTCATCTCTCACAATCTCTCTGTCTTTTTCTTTCACTCTGTATCTCTCCCTCCCTCTCTCATATTCTCTCTCTATCCATCTATCTTTCTCGTCTCCAGAGACTCGACTCTCGTCTCTCATTGCTAGACGACGAGACTCATCCAGTGCTATAACTTGATTTTGTTCTGTTTGCATCGCAGATGTGCAGATCTCTACTCTATCTCCACTCAGACTGAGCGACGAGTTTAACTTGGCAGATCAATTAGTCAGAAACGCTTCAAATCGTTACGTCTGTTGTCGGCACTCAGCGTATTCGTTGTACTTGGAATTTAAGTGTTTTGTTGCAAAGTGAATTGCAATTTTGTTCGAACAGCGTAATAAAAGTTAGTATCGATTAGTCAGGTTCAAGATACGTCTATGTAACTTATCTATGTCGATGACTGGATTTCCCTATTTACACGATCATCTGTAATCGGACACAGATGGTCCAGTCAATGAATACATTACAAAATGCATGAAAGATGCAACAATTTTTTACCTCCGGATTTTCTGAAGAGCAATTACAAATACTCAAGTCCCCAACCATGACAGGTGAGCATAAACTGAAAGGGGGGAGTAAGGTACCATTTTTAGGAGTTTCGATTTTATCTCATAAACGGTGAGCTTTAGAAGCAAATGCTTACGTGTGGATTTACCTACGTTAGGTTAGATTAGGTAGGGGGGGTTCTCTTTGGGCTAGAAAAAGAGGAGGAAGAAAAACTGGCCCAAGACTCCCAGTTTGCCCAGCTACATTTGATACAAAACTCATATTTGATACCGAACTCCTTGAACTGTATCGGTTTTTTAATACAAAACTCAGATTTGAAACAAAACAAACCTTGAACTGTATCAAATTTTTGATGAAAAATTGGCCTAGAACTCTCCCCTTGCCATACTCACAACTACTCTTAACAAAATTCTGATACAAAGGAGGAAATAATTTTCACATCTTTCAAACATTCTACACCCCTGTTTTGAGCATTCTTCAACTCGATTAAGCTTAGTTAGATTCTTAGACTATGCTTAGTTAGCTTCAGTGGGGGAATATTTCTAACCATTTATTAATGTCGAACAAAATAATACCTAACAATTATTGTTAGTGGTAATTCTATGATTATGAATGGTCGAACTAATACTATATTACGTATTTCCATTGAAGTTCAACATAGATTTAATTCTATCATAGATGCATAGTATTTTTTAACCAATGTTTTGTAACCATATGATACCCTATGGTACTTGAGAAATGGAGAGGGAAGATAAAGAGATTTATGAATCATTATTGAGGAAGGAGTTGGGACTCAAGGGCCTCTCTTTCACTCAACTCAAAATTATAAGGAGAAATAGGAGAGGGAGGTAGCAAAGTAAGAAATGGTGAAGAAAATAGTAAACAAATGGATAAAATCGGGATAAGAGAAAAAGGAGAGAGAGAGAACATGAACAAGCAAAGAAGAATAAGAAAAAGAGGAGAAGGAGGTTGAAACGCCGAATGAAGAGGAAGAGGAAGAGAAGGAGGATGAGAAAGAGAGGATGAGGGAGAAGGTAGGAGAAGGAGGAAGAGGGGTAGAAGGACGAGAAAGAGGAGGAGGAGGAGGAGGAGGAGGAGGGAGAAGAAAAGGAGGAAGAGGCGTAGAAAGACGAGAAAGAGAAGGAGGGAGAAGAAGAGAATGAGAGAGAGGAGTAGGAGGATGAGAAAGAGGGGAGGAGGGACAAGGCAGAAGAAGGAGGAAGAGGGGTAGATGGACGAGAAAGAGGAGGAGGGGGAGAAGAGAGAAGAGAAGGAAAAAGAGTAGGAGGACGAGAAGAGGTGGAGGAGGAGGAGGGAGGAGGGAGAAGAAGAGAAGGAGGAAGACGGGTAGGAGGACGATGAAGAGGAGGAAGAGGGAGAGGAGGAAGAGGGAGAGGAGGCGAAGGAAGAAGAGGAGAAGAAAGAGAAGGATGAGGAGGGGTTGGAGGTACAGAAGAGGAGGAGGAGGATGAGGTGGAGGAGGAGGAGGAGGATGAGGAGGAATGAGAAGAAGAGAAGGAGGAAGAGGATTATGAGGACGAGAACGCAGAGGTAGAGGGAGAAGAAGAGAAGGAAGGAGAAGAAGATGAAGAGGAGGAGGGAAAGAAGAAGCAAGAATAAGCGAGGGGAAGAAGAAAAATAAAAATAAAAATGAAGAATCGTAAGGCAAAGGAGGCGACAAGTAAACGAAATGAAGACGAATGAAGATTTGGTGAAATTGTAATGGTGATAAAAGGAACGCACACTTGAATGTTCCGGGGAATTTCCCTCGAGTTGTTGGCGGTGAGTGTGTGAGGGGGGAAACCAGGGTGCTGGGGGTCGTTAAGTTCTTGAAGAGGGTGGGGGGAAGGGTTAGAAGACACCACCTTGCCCCCACTCGGGAGCAGAAATCTTGACTGCAGAATCGTGCAGCCTAATAATCCAGCCGCTGTCCCATATTCAGATTCGGCAACCACACTACTTGTCCCTCAATAGAGGCGACCCAAACCCCTCCCACTACCCGGGTTTCCCTGCCACAGGGTTTACTGAATAAACATACCACTTACTGTTTCCCTTGGCGTGGTGTTGTGGACCCCGTTGATGGTGTCACTTCACTATAAGACAGGCACTGGTCATATTCCAACTACTAGAACAGCTTGTCTGTCAGGAGCTTCGGGGCCGTATTTATGAACTTACAGCGTTGTTATCTAAGAACAACTTGGGAAGGCTCTATTACATTGAACGTGGTCACAACCTGAACTAGCCTGGCGGGCCGCTTAGCGCAGTTGGTTGGGGCGTCACAACTTCAGCTTGCTTTCCTTTCAGCGGTCGTGAGTTCGAATCCCACTCCTCCGTCTAGCATCTATATGTTCATCATTCACCTCATTACCCACGCACAAGTCTCGAACTAATGTGGGCATCATCAGCAATGTAATTTTAAACACTAACAAACATAATTTAGCATACATGAAAAGATAAACACAATGAACCGTACGTAAATTTACAGTTACTGTTACGTAATTATCACCAAACCAACATCCTTTATATTAATATTTTTGGTTTTCGAATTTGAAGTATTATGGAATTTTGATGTAGTGTAATGAGCGCTATCTGGCAGCAGTCCAAAGAACTTTCATCCATTCCATTTCTTCATCAAAGGTGAGAAGAAAAATTTATAGGTTAGAAGTCGATTTATATAAAGAAAGTAAAAATAATTTCAATAGGTCAAATAAATTATTATTATTATTATTACTATTCGTCCACTGACCACCTATAAAAGGGGTATTTGGATTTGTCAATGAATTAGTCAATAATATTGTACAAATAAGTTACACAAAACATACATAAAACTGTACAAACTAATTTTGCATCTCATAATAAGCCTGGAATTCATCAATCGAGTATGCACAAATATTTAACAATTCCCTATATGTGGAATACACCGAGAATATTTATATTGTAACTATGGTAAGGAATGTAAATAGTGAAGATTTTTGGCTTATAAATGTCAAAATTCCAAATTTTATCATCTTTTTTCGGACTGTGATAGTGTTTGTTTGAAATGAAAAATAAAAATATTCTTCATCTGAAAAAGACTTGTGAATTATTGTGCTTCAAGGTGTAATTTCAAGTGAAACAGCGACCTAACCTAAGATTTGGATCCTACTTTAAAATGTTGTGAGAATCAGTTTTGGGCAATAGCCTGTTGTATTTACATTGACTGTGTTAGTTAAATGAATGAATTAATAAACAGTGAATTACATTGCAATGGTGCAAAAATGTAATATGATGATTTTATTTTACTTTGATGTGCCGATTCCATATTAAAAAAAAAAGCTAAAATATGATGGAACATAATCTCAATAACGATAGCTCTCTACCTAGCTTGGCTAAGAACAGATTAGAGTTAAAGATTTTAAGAAAGTCTTGACTTTTAGGTTAAGATCTTCAAGAGAGGTTCTTGAATACTATCTTATGTTGAAGCATTGATTATACTGGGTGAGTTTACTAGCTGACAAATCAGGTTACAAGCCGACCCAGTTGTCCCTGCAATATTTATGTAGTGTAAATTCTTATATTAGTGTAAATTAGTGTTGTTTAATGTAAATCATTGGTGTTGAATTATTTTTCAGGAGTCAGCTTTGTTGGAAGAGCTGGGTTGGCTTTTAGTGTTACAGCTACCCGCTGGCTTGTCACTTGGTGGACTTGTAAGTGTAAGTAAGACTTATTACCGCAAAGTATGACTTATCCAAGTCTTTCTTTGATAAGAAACGTTCATAAATACGGAGTTACATTGTTGGAGCACAGCTCTTTTAAATAACAGCTGAGATAGGTTTTCAATCTGTTTTTCCTCAGGAAAATATATCAGTTCAAAATGAGTAGACATTTTTTTGGGACACTATGTACCTATACATCATTTCCTACAAATTTATGTTCAGTGCATCGATCTATTGATGGAATTTGGTGTTGCAGAACAATACTAGATAATCAGGTTATACTAGAAGAACATACTGAACAAAGAAAGAAGAAAAAACATTACAACATACACAACTCCCCTTCGACAATTATTATGGCAAAAAGCTATCCTAGCAATTATCCCCTAGCACTTAACTTGATACCGGGGAAGAGCATTAAAAAATTGACAGAGAGAGTGACAGTCATGTGTGAAAAAGAGAGAAAAGAAGCAGGTGTGAACTGGAGAGTGAGCAATGATTGAAAGAGTAGGCTAAGTGGAAGTTGAAATGTCAACTGTGATAAAGAGAAAATAAAGAGAGCCCGGGTATGAACAGGAAGGGCGTTACAAGCTGAAATTAAACGGTGCTCCAGATGAGAAAGAGAATGAAAAGGGAGAGAAAGAGAGAGAGTATGAGTGTGAAAGTGAGAGACTGAGAGAACGAATGAGAGCCGGGAGACATGCGTGCGAGAGTCATCTCTCCAAAGAGCGGCAGATCCAAGCAAAACGACGCAGCCTACCCGGCCGATAAAGACAGCACAAATTAGAGCAAGTGGTCTACCGGTGACAGCCTGGGAGATAAGCTTCCAGCTCCTATTGTATAAATATTATATTTTCAATAATAAATATTGGAATAAAGCTAAGAACTTATCTCAGGTTGAAATACCGTCCTAATTTTCATAATATAACAAATTTTTAAAAGTATTTCTCAACAAAGTTTCTTGGGTTGATGAATATTGAGCTATTGAATGTAACCAATTGCCTTTAAAATTTGAACTCCAATATTAAATTATCGCTACTAAAGTCGTCATTCAATTTTTTTCCACTTCTCAATAAATTCCAAATTTCCAAAAGTATTATGCTCAACGTTTCTTGGATTGGTAAATATTGAGCTATTGAAATGTGATTATCCATCTTTGTAAAATTACTTTCCATAGATTATTTTCTGGATAATTATTTTGTGGATTATGTCAAATTCTCAATAAATTCAAAATATCCATAAATATTCCCCATCAATGTATTTTTGGGTTGGCGAATATATTTTGGGTTGGTTATTGAAATTTAATCAATTGCCTTGAAAAATATTTCTTTCCATAAACTGTTTTGTGGACGTTCAAATTTGGAAATTTCAGTTTTTTAGGGACAGGTCTAGATTTCATCTAGGTTATGGAAAAAAAATTATTATTGAAATAAATGTATTTCATATTTGAATCAACATTCAGTTTTTGTGATATTTTTCTAATAATCTTCAAAACCTTTGTGGTTTATTAGCAGCGATAAACTATATATTAAAACAACACTTTTGATCGTCACATAAAATACATAGCCTATGTAATTTCAACTTAAGATGTGTAGTTGGTTATACTGACTCTTTACTCGTATTTAGATATATATATCTTTCAAAAATGAAAATTTGGAGTTGATAACACTTGCCTACTACAAAATGGCCGACGATGGATTTCAAATAAGATTCCTTCAAAATGGCCGACGATGGATTTCAAATAAGATTTCTTCAAAATGGCCGACGATTGATTTCAAATAAGATTTCTCCAAAATGGCCGACGATGGATTTCAAATAAGATTTCTTAAAAATGGCCGATGATGGATTTAAAATAAGATTTCTTCAAAAAGGCGGAATCGAATGAAAGCAGACTTCGATCAATGTAGTAGTATGAAGTAATCTATAAATAATAAATAATAAATCTATAAATAAATAAATAGTAATCTATAAATAATAGTGTTGAATTCAATACAAGCTCATACAATATTTTCGTTATTTAATTCGATTACAACAAATATTTAAAAATTGTTCTACAGACATGGATATGTGAAATCTATGAATTTATTTGTTTCTATCTATACATTCCCTACCAATATGTGAATCATCTCACTTCCTATTATCAATCTTATCTCCTATTCTTTAATGGAAATTGAAGAAATAATCTATTCCTTTAATAATTGAAGAAAGTATCATTGTCAAGCTGTTTTTATCAGGTTTCACTGAGCTTCGCATCTAAATCTTATTTGTATCTTCATTTCTTAAGACTATATAGCAATAAAATATGTGAATCTTTTATCCATTGCGTAGCATTGACAAAGTCTGTGTACACACTCCTTCAAACATAATTTATTCAACATAGAACGCAACTAGCAAATTGGACATGACAGGCTTACACAATTAATGCTAAAAACAAACGCTGGTTTCTAGGGAATGGTTTATTTTTAAAGCCAACCAATAATAAAAAATCAATAAGTCTGGTATTAGTGAACCTACTTTGACATTCTTCATTAACGGAAAACTTGAAAAACAATCCACTCAAAAGGCTTCTCAAATCTCCCTTGAGTAAAGTGAGCCTGAACTTAGGTTCAAAACTACAGGCCCTCAAGTCTCCATGAGTTAAGTAAGCCTTTTAGGAGGGATGCAGTAGAGCTCATAAATAACATGCACATAATGCAAGTGTGAAAGCGACAAGTTCCTTAGTATGACACAAAAAATACGATCTGAACAAGGCACAAAAAATGCACACAACACTGCTGAACGCGGCTCCGATTCGTGCTGTAAACAAGCAACTGGGTGCAAGGGTGGTCCGGCGGTGCACTGGTGCAAGATGAGGGATGCAGAGGCTTGCGTCACTTGGGTTGTGCGGCAGATGAGGTGCAAGAGAGAGACAAATAGAAAGAGTGAGGGAGAGAGCATGAGTGGGAACAGCACTTGATAGGTGGAATAGGACCTCTGGGAGAGGTAAGAGTGGGAGGAGGATGTGGGATTCGCTCAGTTCAGCTCCTGGACCCGTCAGTATCTTCGCGTCCGCTGAACCGAGCGGTTGCAGAGACGTGGCAACACTGTATGACGCGCGTATAACACGTGGGATCAGCTGGTGACGTATATTAAACGGATCATATAAAGTGGACAACAAATAATATGAAACAATAATAAAATTAATAACCGAATAACTACAGAGAAGTGAAGAATACGAAATAAAATGAAAGAATAAAATTAAATCTGCACCGAACAACTACAGTCAAGTGAAGAAAAGCGAATAAAAGAAAACAATAAAACATTTACAATAGGAATTTGAACCGATTAAAACACAAGTGAAAAATACAAAATAATAAAAATAAACAATAAAATTAATAATGAAAATCTGCATCGAGTAACTACAGACAAGTGAAGAAACGAGAATAAATTAAATACAATATTTCATAGGAATTTGTATCGAAAAAACTACATAAAAGTGAAGAATTAAGAATAAAATAAAACAATAAAATTGATAATGAAAGATTAACACGTTTCAAAGTTTACCCCAGTGATTACACAAGACGAATTAAAAGTATTCTAAATACAAAATATATAAAGAATAACAAAATGCAACTTGTAATAAAATAGTTTAAAAATATATGAATATTTTGTTTTTGAAGAAAATCAGCTGCATTGATAGGCCTAAAAAACATAAATTTCAAATTAAATGCCTTAATTTGATTTTGAATGCCTTATAACGTACGCTTATCATTAACAAATGAATGTGTCTATCATGCAAATAATATTTGTAATAAATATATATATTCTGTAAAGATAAAAAATGATTATAACAGGCTTAAGCCGTCATATTAATTTAAAAGTTTTATAGATGTTCACACGAATACTAGAGGAGGATATTATATAATGAGACCGTTCATATAGTAAAACATTATTAAAGAAAAAACGTCATCACTTCCCCCTAGTGTGATAAGAATTCGAGGTTTAGCTAGGTGTAACTTATTTGAAGACAAAACAGTAGTTAACTTCTAATTCCAATTGAAATATAACTTACTAGAAGGTAACGAAATAGGTTAACTACCCTCAAAAGGTACCAAACTTCATCCAAGACTTCAAAAAAATAGACAAGTGATACATCGAACCAGTGTAGTGATGGAAATGGTGATAGTTAAGTGAAATCCGACACTCGAAATTGTGAATTTTCGAACCGATTCAAAAATTCGTCAGCAAAACTGCATTAAACCGACGAAATCACTCGAAATTGTGAATTTTTGAGTTGATCTCAAATATTTCATCAGAAAAACTGCATAAAACCGACAAATTCACAGTAAATTTTCAAGCAAACCCCAAGTATTTCATCACCAAAACTCGTGAATTTCTGAGCAAATCTTAAGTATTTCATCAGCAGAATTAGTGTATCGAGTATTTCATCAGAAAAACGCATAAAACCGACAAAATCACAAGGAAATTGTAAATTTTCGAGCCAATCCCAAGCATTTCGTCAGAAAAACTGTATTCAACCGAAAAAATCACTCAAAACTGTGAACTTTTCAACTGATCTCAGATAATATTTCATGAGCAATTCAATCGAAAAAAATCGCTGAAATTCAGAAATGCTAGCTACTAGTCAACCTACAGAATAATCCAACTATTTTGAAGTGTTTTTACTAATCGAAAATGGAGAACAAAATTGGAATTTTCGACAAAACCAACTGGACAAATGTAAAACAAGAATTTCTTCAAACGAAATTAACAAGAAACACCCATAACGTAGAAGAATCGCCTCTCCACTGACTCAAAAACCACCTTGAATCAGCTTTATATACAGGCTGTGACGTCACACGGGTCTACTAGGACTATCGCCAACACTACCACTACCAAAATGGCTGCAGGTAAAATCCAGAAAATTCTAGATAAAATTTTATTATTAAAAAGTACAAAATAATTTATTGGAATTTATTAAAATGTTTTGAAAAAATCTGTATTTCATGTAGGAAAACAATTCCTGTAGTAGGAATAAACAATTTTCCATTTCAGCATCATCATACCATTTTAGTATAATGGCGGAAACTTTGAAAAATATAGAATACTTTACTTTATCGAAACTTTATTGAAAGAAAAGTGTACAATATTTACTATATTACAGTATTTACTATACTTTAATTTAGTTGAATGCAGTTGAAATTTTTATAAGTAATTGCATTTCATTAAAAAATGTAAGATTTAGCAATTTCTCATTTCAGCATAATCTTCATACAATCCTAGTATAATGGAGGAAACTTGGAAAAATTGATATTACAGTACAGAGTAAAAGTTGCTTTAGGCTTGTTTCACACATAACCGGCATCGGGCAACCGGTGTCGTTTACCCGGCATAAACACATTGGTTGAGTTCCTGGGAGATTTACCGGTGAGTGGTAAATGTTACCGGTGGCGATTGATTGATCAATTCAAACGTTTTAACGTCTATGAATTCGAGTAGACCAATCGGACGGCACCGGTTACATTTGCGAGGCACCGGTAAATCTCCCAGGAACTCGACCATAGTATCAATGAATTGGTTGAGTGTGAAGCGCTCCATTATCATACATTGCTCCTACGGCTAGGTAAACGACACCGGTTATTAGACTGCCGGTTATGTGTGAAACAAGCCGTATATTAAATATATAATAGATCATTTTAAATACTATATTGCATTAATCTGCAGCCTTCATTTGCATTTACAAGCAATGCAACTTCAAAGTTGAAGGTAATACAAAAATGAGAGTGGAGTTATGTGAACATGAAAGAAGTTATATAAACATAAGTTATGGATGGAGTTAGTCATCAATACAGCAATATTATCAAGTGCATTATGTGATAAAGAGGTGTGTAGATCTAGCGGTAATTTATGGTCCTGCGCAATTATATTTATTTATTTATTATGATAAAATTACAATGAATGTGAAGGCGCAACAGACACAAGTCCAAAACTGCTCTCTTTACAAATTTTGAATATGGTATGTTATATTGTCCTAGACATGTTATACGTCATTTTAATGCCGTCCCTTTCAGAATATACTTACTGAAAAATTAATAACTTTGAAAAATACTGTTCAATTATTTTCTAGAAATTAACGATCTTAAAAACATTTTTCCCTCCAAATCGTGATAGAAACTATATAGTCTTATCCCTACGACTCCATAACATCAACTAAATTATTTACAATGTTCATATAAACAGAAATATTATATATATTCTTCTTATTCTCAAATTCAAATTAAGTTTACCTGATTCGTCAAAACGGGACATTTCAGGCTTGTTTCACAGATTACCGGTTTTGGGTAACCGATGTCGTTTACCCGACATAATTACACTGATTTCGAAAATTGGGAAGTTGTGAAACGCTCCATATGATACAATGAAAGGGCTGGTAAACGACACCGGTTATCCGACTGGCGCTTATGTGTGAAACTATCCTATTCGAACAAAATTGAAATGAAGACATCGATGAATGTTCCTTTTTGTTCAACATTGGGCTAAGTATTGGGCCGATCCTTGCGAAACTTGGATGGGACTACCGCTGAATAATGCTCTTTTATTAAAAAAAATCATCGAAATCGGTTCAATATTGTTCGAATGATTGATGTACAAACATAGAAAAAAAAAACAGGTCGAATATAGAACCTTGTTATTTTTGGAAGTCTGTTAAATCATCGAAATCGGTTCAATAGTGCTCAAATGATTCTTGTATAAACATAAAAAGTTCGAATTGAGAACCTCCTCTTTGTCGGTTGAAATTCTACCAAAACATCTCAAACAACAATGAAAATCTAAGTTAATCTCCTAAAAAAAGCTTCAACAATGTAGTATTGAACTCACTACTGAACTTTTGGGAGAGAACGTTCAATGGCTCCACTGCAAGAGAGTTCCCGTAAAAAAACGCCAATTTTATTCATTCGAAGAAAAAATGGAAGGGAATTTAATATTGAAAAGCTTTCCAGCTTCCGATTTTTTTTCATAGACGGTGAAGCAGCCAGACCCCTTTTATTATTATTTGAACTTTATCTTTTATTTTAGCCATCTGTTGGTAGAGCAATTTTTGCAATATGGAATAAACACACGAAAAGCCGATACGAGAGAAGTGAGAGGTTAGAGAGAGAGAGAGAGAGAGAGAGAGAGAGAGAGAGAGAGAGAGAGAGAGAGAGAGAGAGAGAGAGAGAGACAGGGGGGTGAGAGATAAAGAGAGAGACAGGGGGGTGAGAGATAAAGAGTGAGGGTGAGGGGTGAGAGAAAAACGAGAGAGGGTGAGGGGTGAGAGAAAAAGAGAGGGTGAGGGGAGAAAAAAGAGAGAAACACATAGACAGAGACAGTGAGAAGAGAAAGAGTGAGGCACAGGGGGAGAGAGAGTGAGTGAGAAAGACAGAGACAGGGAGAAGAAAGAGACAGAGAGAGTGTGAAAGAGAGAGGAAAAGACAGAAAGATAGAGAGCAGTACAGAAAGACAGAGAGAAAGAGAAAAAGTGAGAGGAAGAGAGAGAGAGAGAGTGTGTGTGAGAAAGAAAGACAGAAAACTTGAAAAGAGAGAGACAGACAGAAAGAGAGCGAGACAGAGATAGAGAGAGAGAGAGAGCGAGCGCGAAAGAGAGGGGCAGAGAGAGTGACAGAGACAGTGTAAACAGAGAGACAGAGTGAGAGAAAGAGAAAGATAGCGTGAGAGAGGAAGGGACAGAAAGACAAAGATAGTGAGATGAAAAAGAGAGAGAAAGTGACAGAGAGAGAAGAAAGGGTGAGGGTATGAGAGAGACAGAGACTGTGAGAGAGTGACAGAGAGAGCCAGAGTGAGAGAGAAGAGAGGGTGAGGGTGTGAGAGAGACAGAACGAGAGAGAGAGAAAAGAGAGTGGTGGTGTGAGACAGACAGAGACTGTGAGAGACAGAAAGACAGAGACAGAGTGAGTCAGAAAGTGGAAGAGAATGAGAGGGTGGTGGTATGACAGAGACAAGGACAGAGAGTGTGTGGGAAGGTGAGGGTAG
>OX418226.1:2960236-3050748 GCA_948455865.1 Conomelus anceps | reverse complement strand
CATTATCTGAGTTTACCACTACGTGATGTTGATAATTTGTTTTTTAACCATTCATATGCAAAATAATTTACATGAATAAAGAAAGATAATCTAATCTTTCTCTCTCTCCCTCTCACCAACTCTTCCTCATTCTCTATCTATCTATCCCTCTCTCTCTTTCATCACTTTAAAACACTCTTACCTGCCTCCACACACAAACATTCCTTCAAAGCAGCCGTGTGGGGGGGAGGGGGGCGTCTCCTCCAATATCCTGAGGGGGGGACCGACATCGTGACCCAAAAAAGAACGCCCACCAAACTAGCATCCTACTCTCGTAGATTCACTTATCAAACGCCGCCACAACTCTAGCTAGAGAACAAACCTGGTCTGAGAGTAACTTTGGATACGGAATGCGCCCGTCCACACACTCACCAGCTCCGGCTGCAAACCAACTCCCAACTTCTTGTTTGCAACTCTCTTTACCCTACTTTATCACTCTTCCTTCACTACTTTTCCTTCTTTATTAACCCCCTCCCCTCAATCCATTACCCCCGCCACAATCGAGCAAATTTGGGAGCAAAACTTCTGAGAACCTTCTGCTTTGAATTTACTCGATAGAAAACTCAGCAAATATTCACTGTTCGAACCCAAATGTTGTTGATATGTAATCGGTGAAAATGTTTTTTTTTTCAGGAATTTCCCATCCAGAACGAATAATTTTCATCACTAGATTACAAGAGGGAGATAGGAGTGGTATAAAAATAATGAAATTAGTTACTTTAAAAATAATGAAATAAGTCCCGGTGATTCGGAACACACCTAAAACTGTAGGTCCAACTCATCAATCACCATCATACAACTCATTACCCACGCACAGGTCTCAGACCTATCTGGGCTTCATCCTCAAAAAAAGTGGGAGAAAGTTCCTTTTTGCATTGGAGTTCTATAAAACCTTCCAGATAGTGTTTCAATGATGTCGCCCACATGAGTCTGAGACCTGTACATGGATAATGAAAATAATTAATTATAAAAAGATGCGAGGCAGGGGTAGGAATCAAACCCGTGACCCAAGGGGTTAAGATAAGATGAAATCAATTTTTTTGGACTGTGATGGTGTTTTGTTCAAAGTAGTCAAAATTAATATTTTTTTTTCTGAAAAAAAAACCTGGGATTATTGTGCTTCAAGGTGAAATGTTTAGTAAAACAGACCTAACCTGAAATTTCGATTCTAATTTGAAATTTTGTGTAAAGCACTTTTGGGCAATAGCCTGTTGTACTCAATGATTGAATACATGTTTAAATTATCTGGAAGGATTTATAGCACTAATGTAAAAAATTAACTATTTCATCATTTTTTAAGTAACTAATTTCATCATTTTTATACCACTCCTATCTACCTCTTGTAATCCAGTGTTGAAAATTATTCGTTATCGATGGAAAAATTCCAGTATAAGACATTTGTTGTATTCATTGATTGCATATTGTTAGTTAAATGAATAAATAGATTAATTACTTTATTTACGTAAATTTACAAAATTCCATTGTGACGGATTAAAAATCATACTATTAACAACACAATAGATTGTATGTGGTGAAAAGCTTGGATATTACAATGAGATTCTATGTGAAGCATTTACGTAATAAGGGCGAAGTCTGGACAAAAATCGGAGATATACTGCTGATGTATGAAAATGTGAGGAAATATTTATTTTTATAATATAATATTTTAATAATAAAATAAAGATGCCGGACAGAAATAGGAGAAAGTTTTCTAAAAACAACCTAGTATTTACTACTTAAAACCACTTCTGATGGAAGTGAAATAACCAGTAATATTTTTCCAAGATGGAGCCCACATAGGTTTGAGACATGTGCATGTGTAACGAGTTGGATGATGATTGATGAGTTAAGCCTACATTTTTAGTTGGGTTCCAAACCACCAGAAAGTAATGTTACTTTCTGAAAGTAATTTTACAGCAGAGAACAGTTTCTTTGATGGACAATTCAATCAGTCACCCTTACAAAGAGGGCTCAGGAACTTGTAGCTTATCTTTATCTGACTGAACCTGCAACGGCTCGCAATAATCACTTCCCTACAAAAATATTCTATTTAATTTAAACTATTTTTTTACTTGTTTCCTGAGTTCAACAATCCTATGCCTACCTAATTTGAGTACTAGTGAAATCAATCACTTATAGAATGTCCAATTTACGGGCAAATCCACAGTGGATTTGAGAAATCGCTCTCAGAAAGCAGAGTCACTACAGCAACTAATAAAGTGTGGAAGGGAAGTGTGATCAATGCGACATCTATCCATTGGCACTGCAGCTGGACTGGCGGCTCACTCCCAGGGGACATCTCTGTCTTACTATGTGTTTAAAGTGGATTTGGTGACAAGATAAGGAAGAGGAAGAGGACGAAGAAGAAAACGAAGAACCAGTGAGATGGAATAGATAGAGTGTGAAAAAGGGAGAAGGGGGATAGGATTGAGTAGGGGGAGAGAAGGAGGAGGAGAATAAGAGAATGTAGAAAGGGGAGGAAGAAACAAGAACAAAGAGAAAAAGAAAAAGCAATGAGATAAAATAGATGGAGTCAGAAGGAGAAGAAGAAGAAGGGAGACAGCATTGAGAAGAGGAGAATAGGAGAAAGGAGGAAGGGGAAGAAGAAACAAGAACAAGTAGAGAAAAAAAGAAGCAATGAGATAGAATAGATGGAGTGAGAAGGGGGAGAAGAAAGGAGAAGGAAGACAGCATTGAGTAGAGAAGAAGAATCAGGAGAATAAGAGAAAGGAGGAAGGGGAAGAAGAAACAAGAACAAGTAGAGAAAAAAGAAGCAATGAGATAGAATAGATGGAATGAGAAGGGGGAGAAGAAAGGAGAAGGAAGACAGCATTGAGTAGAGAAGAAGAAACAGGAGAATAAGAGAAAGGAGGAAGGGGAAGAAGAAACAAGAACAAGGAGAAAAAAAGAAGAGAAGAAAGAAGAATAAGAAGAGGAGGAAGTAGAATAAGAAGGGGAGAAAGAAAAGGAAAAGGAAGACGGAGAAGAAGCAAGAAAACGAAAAAACAAGCAGAAAAATATAAAAAAAAAGAAGACTATGGAGAAGCAAGAAAACGCGGAAGGAGAGGGGAAATAATAAGAAAAGGAATGAAGAGGAGGAAAAGGGAGAGAAGATAAAGATAAAGAAGAAGCAGCAAGACGAGGCTAAAGAAAAAGAACACGAACAAACCGAAGAAAGGGAAGACGTCTTCTTTGAAGTAAGAGGAAAAGAAGAAAGGGAGGAGAGAGAAGAAAAAGCAAGAAGAAAAAACAGGAAGAGAAGGATGAGAAATAAAACTTGAGAAAGGAAGGAGTAGACGAAAAGAGAAAAGCAAATTAACGTGTAGAAAAATAAGTGTAGAAGGGTGTATAGAAGTAGAGAAAGAAGGAAGTTGAAGAGAGAAGAGTAATGAGGAGAATGGAAGGAGAGGTAGAAGAGGAGAGAGGAAAAAGAAAAAGCTAGAAGGAGAAGAAAAAAGAAGAAAGGAGAAGCAAGAAGAATGAAAGATAAATGACAAAAAGAGAAAGTGGAATAGCGGAATAAGAAAATGAGAAAGGGAGACGAATTGGATAAGAGAAAAAGAACATCAACAAGAAAAAAAAAAGTAGAGGAGGTGGAAAAAGGAGGAGGACGGTAGAAGTGGAAGAAGGAGAAAGAAAACGAAGAAGAGGGAGAAAGGTAAAAGAAGAAGGAGAAAACGAAATAATAATGAAAGAAGCAGCAACAAGAATTTGAAATAGAGATAAATTAGAAGAAGATGGAGGAGAAGGAAGATGGAGGAAGAAGAAGAGGAGGAAGAAAAAGAAGGAGGAGGAGAAGAAGAAGGACGAGAGGGAGAAGGAAAATAAGGAGAAAAAGGAAGAGATACGGGAAAAGAAGAAGAACAGTAAGGAAGAACATGGAAGTAGAAGAATTAGACGAAGTAGAGTAGGAATGGAAGAATGAAAAGAAGGAGACGTAGGAGAAGATGATGATAAAGAAGAAGACAAAGAAGAAGGAGAAAACGAAGAAGGAAAAGACGAATAAGAAGAAGAAGAAGAAGAAGAAGAAGAAGAAGAAGACGAAGAATAAGAAGAAGTAGAAAAGCGAGGAGCAGACAAGACAAACCCAGTCCCAGGTGGTCGCTTCTTGTATCCTGCACTAGTTAATTGTTCCAACTCCCTCAAACCAATTCTCTCACTTCCTCCCCCTCACTCGCTCCTCTCACTCGTACCCTCTCACTCTATGAAGCTTTCTCCCTCAATTGTATGTTAAGAGTGGAGAGGGTGGGGAGGCGTGCAGTTGGACATGGTGCTTAAATTTACTGCCGCCAACAAGGTTCCTGGTCTGTTGTGGTGTTGTAGGAGGTCGGTCTCGCTCTCTCACAAACTCTCTCTCACTCACTCACTCACACTCTCTCTCTCTCTCTCTCTCTCTCTCTCTCTCTCTCTCTCTCTCTCTCTCTCTGAGATTGTAAAGGACGGATAAGTTTGAGATCTGCGGTCAGTTGAAAGGAAAGGGAAGGATTCAAACATCCTCGCTAAGCTCTCCTTACTTCGCCCTTTCATGTAGAACATCAATGGCTCTTACAGTGTTGTCTTCCAAGTATCATTTTATTACCGCATATTCTTTATACAGTACGGTACCTAGAAACTAAAGTAATTAATTATGGCCTACTCTTTAAAAACGGTACTTCTTGTTTGTCTCGGTTGGCCTTGACTCCATTCCATTTAGTTTTATTTTTTTAAATTGTTCAATTCTAGCCCACTATTGTGCATTGTTTGTTACCTTCTGGTTCCTGATTTTGACACTGATTATCCCTTGTTGCTCCTCCCACTAGTGGGCGTGACTTGCTAGGGCCTTCAGCCAATCACAGAACTTCAATGAAGGTAACCCTTTGAGAGGTTTTTGTGTGTTTACATAATGATACTATTGGCTGAATGTGAAGGTTGCCTCTCAAAGGCTTACCTTCATTGAAGTTCTGTGATTGACTAAATGCCCTAAACAGTATAAGATACACTGTACTTTAGTTTTAGTTTGTTTGAGATCGATAAATGGTGTAGCAACCAAAAGTCGATAGTATCGTTCCCTGTTTAGTATATATTAAGCTACACTGTACTTTATGTTCATTTTGAGATTGGTAATCGTGGAACAAGCGAAAATAGTTTCTCATAGTTTTCAATAAATGTCGCTGTGACAACTTCAAGTCTTATTAACAACAGAGATTATGCTTGAGCATTCAGAATTCAAATTACCATAAAATATAGATTAATGGCACAATCAAAGCAGAATCCCCTACTTAATCTATGCTATAACAACCTAATACACGAGCTTAAACCTCAAATAATGTTCCAATTATCACTTATCATTTATTACTCTAGCAACACTATACTAGTCTTCCGTGCAACAAATTTTAGAACAGTTGTTTTCTTCGACATAATAACCTCTACTTTGGTATCATCTTTCCTATATGCTTCTCTCTACAACACACGTTATCTTAATTATGCAAGTTGCCCGTATTTTCATCCCTCCACCAACCCCTTCCCATATTCCCCCAACTACTCCTTTCCAATTCCTCCAACAACCCACCATTCTTCCCCACGAACTACTCTTCTCTACTTCCTCCAGCTACCCCTCTCCATTACACCCCTCCACTCATCCCCCACAGCAACACCCCGCCTACTTTCGCCCCCATCTGCGCTTAAAACTTGGAGCTCAAGTACAACTTGATAATTACCGTATTCCATTATAATAAAAGTTTGGCTACACGCCTTGAGGAAGTGCCCAATATATCTTGTCTTCCCGCGTTTCTCTTCCCGCGCGCGCCAAACTTAGATTTACATTTTCCCGCGTTCGTTGCTAGCTGCTTTTCAACGCAACAAAAGTTCATTATTGGTGCAAAGTTTTAGTGGAATACTAAATTTCTATGCATAGACCGAATTCAGATGAAAATGGAATATGCATGACAATATCTGAAAGATAGATTGTATCTGAAATATGCGTACAAATTCCATTGAATTATGACTGAATATATATATATTGCAAAGACAAATTGAAATTTGAATTATGCCAATTTCATCGAATGATGTGTGTAGTTTACACGAGTTCGACTAATTCTGAAAAATAGTAGTTGAAAGATTATTGATCATTCATTTTTACTATTGAAATATGCGAACCAAATCCATCGCATTACAACTCAAACATATAGACCTACTCTAAACCGTCAAACTTGACTCTGTACTTATACAACTTTGTCAGCTGAATGAGGAAAGCAAACGTAAACTACCTCATCCCTCACTCAAATTGTAAGTTTCTTAGACCAATACAAACAGTCATATCCTATTGATAATTGTTGAGGTATGAAGTTCTGATCGCCTCACAGCCGAAAACAGCTAGAGGCT
Organism: Conomelus anceps; assembly: GCA_948455865.1. NCBI lineage: Eukaryota > Metazoa > Arthropoda > Insecta > Hemiptera > Delphacidae > Conomelus > Conomelus anceps. Next base: position 3,044,349 of record OX418226.1, on the reverse strand, counting down.
ACACATACAAACTATGAACCAAACAATACCTATAATCTTATAACTTAAATTTAAAAAAATACTATATCAATACAAATTTTCTGTCTGATCAGTATCACACTAGAAGGTTGAAATTTTACGATTTTCATTATAAGAATTAACAGAAATCAAACAAAAAATGAAATACTTTGATTTTTTTAATGTAAATATTCAAAGATTATATCCAGTGTTTCGGAACCCACCTAAAACTGTAGGTACAGCTCATTAATGACCATCATCCAACTCATCAACCACACACACAGGTTTCAGAACTATGTGGGCTTAATCTTCCAAAAAAACTAAATATCGAAATTCATTTTTAAATTATACATACGAACGTTAATCCAAGAATTAAGAAATCATAATGAAATGTGATAATAATTATAATTTTGATAAAGCTTTTTCACGTAGATTTGAACGTGTCGAACAATATATAGATCTGAACTTTTAGCATCATGTAATGAGCTAAATACAAAATCGAAAATCGGCTGTAACTAAATATATATAGGTACATATTATCTATATATAATGGACACTTCACTCGTAGCTCACATCACCGGTGGATATAGCAGAGATAATGGGGATTTTGGCGAGTGCTTTATTTATTATAAATGATGTGCGATCAACTGAAGATCCGGAGGGGGAGGAGGAGGAGGTGATGAAGGAGAAGGAGGAGGATGAGAGCAAAATGGGGATGTGGGTGAGGAGGAAAGAGAACAGTGGGTGGTAGAACAGGACACAAAAAAACGGAAGAAGAAAAATAAGAAGGAGGTGGTGGTGGAGAAGGAGGAGGAAAAGAAGGAGGAGGGAAAGAAAGAGGTGGGAAAGAAAGAGGAGGAAGGGGTGGGGGGGAGGAGGAGGTGGGGGAGGAGGATGAGGTGGAGAAAGAGGAGGAATAGAATGAACAAGGAAGATGAGAGCAGGATTGAGAAGATGTATAGGAGGAAAGGCGAATAGTGTGGGTGGTAGAGCAGGACGAAAAAAGACAAAGGAAGGAGAAGAAGGAGAAAAAAGCACAGATCACCAACCGTCAATATTGATCGTTGGCTGCAAGGGTCATTCATCTTGTTTCTACAGCGATACTTCGACTTCAACCACCCGAAAGAAGATGCTTATCTTGTGGCCAGATTTTCACAGACAGATCACTGGACGATGGGATGGAGAGAAAAAAGGAGAAAAGAAACAAAGAGAGAGAGAGAGAGAGAGAGAGACAGAACGTCGAAAGACGATGGGGAGACGCAAAAAAAGATGAAAAGTGACCGAATTGTGCGATTTGGTGACTCGTGAAATCAGAGATCAGACAGTAGCGTTCAACAGATCACGTGATTACTCAGTTGGAAAGATCGTGGTAAGAGGAAAAGAAGAAAAAAGTTGATTATTGGAAATATATTGTAAATTTAGAGTTATAAATTAGAGTTTTTTTGGATACGAAGAGAAATTGAATTTAGGTTACAAAATCAGACTATAGAGTTCAACAGACTACGCAATTACTCAATTGGAGAAATATTGATAAAAGGAAAATAACTCAACACAAAATTAATTATGATAAATAAATTGTGAATTTAGTAGAATAAATTGAACAAGTCTTACAGAAATGAATACAATTTAGAGTTACAAAATAGAACTAAAACAGGTAACAAGATATAAAATCTATTTTTTCTTTTTTCTAAGGATGAGGACCACATAGGACTGAGACCTATGAGGTAATTATTTGGATGGTAATGATTGACGAGTTGGATTTACAGTTTTAGAAGGGTTCCAAACCACCGGATTTTACAGCAGAGAACCGAGTCAAACTGGTACAAAACTCAAGCTTAGGAGCACTTTAGGCCCTTGCTAGACAGAGCCACTGCAGTCGCTGTCGCTTGCCACACTTTAAGGCTAAATTACATCAGCTGAATGTTTGACCTTGATCAAAGTACACAAGGCATACACTTCTTTAAAGACAACAGCTGATTTTTTAAATCAAATTTACTCGGCTGTTGTGATTTAGTCTTAAATAGTGTCCCGCAACTGCAGTGGCTATGACTAATAAGGGGTCTTAGGCAACCCGCATAGCAGTGCCAGGGTCCATGTCTAAAAAATCTACATTGGCACCAATCTTTAGCTTAGGAGAGCCATAGGCAACCAGCAAAGCAGTGACAGGTTCAAGATACAGTAGTTCTATATGTAGAAGGAATCTACGCCAAAAGCATATTATGAGAGAAAATAATATGAGACTGTGATCGAGATATACGTATCTACACAAATGATACACGTATCAAACTGTTACAACGACTAAACCTCCAATAAACGCTATTTGAAACTTCGATATTCTGAACATCCAACATAGAAAAATGATTGATTCCTATTGATTTTTGGAGATTGAATTAAATGTTTTTAAAAATTTATTTCAACTTTGCTATTGTTATTTTTTCATTCACTGGCTTTTTTGTTGTTTTGATATTTCTTTTATTTTGGAGGTTTCAAATTTTTTGTCTGTATTATTTTGTCGATGGCAATAAAATGATTTGATTTGATGTGGGGGAGCTTAATACACCCTATTCTGAATACACGACTGAACAAAGCAAGGTGAGCAAGACGACGCTGTCCATTCAGAGAAGGTCGATCAGGCAAAAGGCAGAGAGAGAGAGAGAGAGAGACAGACAGAGAGAGAGAGAGAGAGAGAGAGAAGAGATAGACAGAGAGAGAGAAAAGAGAGAGAGAGGTGAATAGAAGAAGTGAGAGAAAAGAGAAAGCACCAACCCACTCATGAATGGCAAAACATTCTTGTCGAGATATGCAAATTAATAGCGACGTGACTATAATACAAATGCAGAAACGTTTTAAAAATATATTATGCGACGACTCTTTGGTTGTGGGTGTACGTCAAGGAAGGCATTTAAAGAAAGACAGGCAATTCTTTGGAATTCAAAAGGCAGAGACACTTTGAGGAGCTTGATTAATTCGCTTCTAGAAAGAAATTTAGATTATCGTACGAAATGTGCTCCTCAAAAATTCGTGCTTTTTTAACCGCAAAAGAGCTCTCGAATGGAGGAGATAACGTTCACTGTGGATAAGAATAACAACCACGTCTTTATATAAGTAAGTCAAATAACAAGGTTAATAGAAACCTTTGTCAAATACCACTCACTGACTGACTATTCATCACCAATTCTCGAAAAATATACGGCCAAAAAGTTGAAATTTGGTATAAATGTTCAGTCAAACGTCTTTAGAAACGTCCCAAAAAATTCCCAACATTGACGTTTTTAAGAACTACATAGCCAAAAAAGTTTAAATTTGGAAGGCCAATATTTGTCAAGTTTTTGATTCAGGATCTTGAAAAAAATTATTTACAACCTACACAATCTGCTACAAGGATTGATAAAACTGAAGGAAAAAATGGAAGCCTTTAAAAGGCTGTATTGTACGAAAATGGAATATTGTGATTGGTTTGATTGATTTATCTTGTTTATTAATAAGATTTATTCCCTTTTATTTATCTTATTGAGATTGAATGAATGCAAAGATGCAACAGTCTTAAAAGAGTCCAAAATTCCTGAACTATAGCCCACAACACGTGATACTACTGAAAACTTACAAAATGGCTGCCTCTAGAAGGCTGAACAATGCTACGCTGTGATTGGTTGTTTATCTGTCACGTCTACTTGTATTAATGGGAGGAGCTAACCAACGGAAATTTGTTCCATAAAATCATGAACATGCGAAGAAAAAATGTCAAAACAGTTGATTGATGTGGAATTGACAAAATTAAAACTATAAAATAGATAATATGTTAAACGAGTTAAATGAAGGGAAAACAAGAAAATAAACAAATCGAAGAAACCTCAATTAATAAATAAAAATATGATATGAATAAAAAAGGAATTAAAAATGCATAATGCAAAAACAGAGAATCAATGGGAATTAATAAATTTGAAACTGTAAAATAAATACGTTAGTCAAATCAAATATAGGGAGGAAGCTGAATCAAAGAATAAAAAAGGAAAGAATGAAGAAAAATGAATACTGGAAAAACAGTGGATTAATGTGTAACTAACAAGATTTGAAACTATGAAATAGGTACGGTACGTTAAACGCGTGAAATATAGGGAGACCAGGTGAAAGATAAACAGATAGAAGAAAACTGAATTGAAAAATGAAAAAAGATATATATATATATGAATTAATAGATCACGAATACTGTACTTTCAAGAACAAGCTTTCATTTTATTTATAATTTTCATTTAATGTACGGTATACGATATTTTTTTTATTAAAGAAGTAGGCTTAAAAGCACTAAAAGGAAGGAAGGAAACTTTCATATATTTTACTAAACATTTATTTCGAGGATGAAGCCCACATAGGTCTGAGACCTGGGTGTGAGTACTGAGTCGGATGATGGTGATTGATGAGTTGGACCTACAGCTTTAGGTGGGATCCGAACCCCCGGGAAGTGTGATTATACAGCAGAGCAGAATATTTTGTGCAGGTCAATCCCATCGGTCACCGTAACAAAGAGGGCTCAGGAGTTCGCAGCTTATCTTATCTGACTGAACAGATGCCTGCTACAGCTCACAGCTATCACTTCCACAATACCTGAGTACCTTCTAAATCGAAACCCTATCCTTATAATTCAAAATTGCTATTCTTCCCTTCCAAGACTCTGCTCTCTGCTGTAAAATCACTTCCCGGTGGTTCGGAACCCACCTAAAACTGTAGGTTCAACTCATCAATCACCATCATCCAACTCATTAGCCACGCACAGGTCTCAGACCTATGTGGGCTTCATCCTCAAAAAACAAAAAACAAATTCACACCATGATAATCACATTCAAAAAGGTCCGACATTTGTAACGAAATGAAAGCCAATCAAATTCAAAATGTACACTGATTGATTAAGCTCGAAGAAGTCACTAATAATTAGAATTTAATTAAGCGTTTTCACGCTTCGAAAATCAAATAATATCATCGAAGTCTCCTAATCAAATACTGATTTGAATTTGCCGCCGGCAATTAGAGCAACTGCAATTGGCCACTTGTGATCATAACAATAATTATTATTGTACAGGCAATAATTAGCCAATCACGGCTCCCCTCGCCCATAAAATCTGCCAATCACAATCGCTTTGTCATCTCTACATTTTGCTGTCTATTATCAGGTAATTGGGAAACGTATTCACTCCAACGTTGAATATTTAGTTTAAAGGATTAAAAACCAAAACTAGCAAAGAACTATCAGTCAATTATTAGTTATTATCAGTTAATTGGGGAATATATTATTCTGTACAAAAGTTAAACGTTTAGTTGAAATGAGTAAAAACCAAAATTTGTAAAGAAAACAAGTAACTAGAATAACGGTATAATAGTTTGATTAGTATACCAACATATTGGTTCTTTTCTTTCCTTTCATGTTGTACCAGTTATATTATTTGTCTATTATAATATAGTATTAATGTTTAGATTACCTGCACTCAGGCTTGGCCTTTGCAGGTTATTTTTCCTTAAATTGTTATATTGAGGCATCAAGTTTTATTTCATGTTGATTACTGTTATGTACCGTATAACAGTTACTGTTATTACTGTTATATACCGTATAAATAATAAATTTGAAATTTGATTTAATGTAAAAATATGCAGCAGAGGCCTATTAATTACACAACAGACTAAGAAGAGAAAACTGTAGTCTATTTATTTATTTTCATAGTTTCTATTGTGGAATGCTACAATTGATTAGCAAAATGGTGTATTAGATATATTTTTCATTTATTGTAATTTATTTTTGTGTTTAAAAAATGCCTCTGTTCTTGGTTTACAAAACAGAAAAAATAGTCATTTATAAAGACGAAATACCTACGCATAAGTCTCAGACTCAATGTGTGCATCATAGGCAAAAAAAGTAGACTTTTTAAGATATTTAGCTATGATGCAGTACTTTGATTTCTATATTGTACATTATAAAATTTTATTGAATTTGAATCAACACAAGAAATAATATGACTATGATTGTCACGTTATTTTCAATCTCGATTAAAGTGCTCAAGATTAGTATTTTACAATTAAACTGCTCAAAATTTGTATTTTACAATTAAACCCCTTAAAATTGGTATTTAACAGAGGAAAACTGCTTAAAATTATTATACTCATGGAATGGGTAGGCTATAATAAGCATATACGAACAAGCCTTAATAATAGCTAGTTCAGATATACCAGAAAATTAAAACTGATTTGTTTATATCCTGGGAATACGCTTGATTTAGTGATGAGAAATAATAAGAAGAAAAAGAAAGCATGAAGTATCATACACTCAAGAGACTTAAATGTCATTGCAAAAGTTTTCATACTTATTTCAAGTTGACCAAAGTTCATTAAAAGTTGTCGTTCAATATTTTAGCGAATTTTATTTTCAGCTATCCAGTTATAAACGAGAAGTACAAATAGCCTGAATGCCAAGTTGTGGTGGGGGGTGGTGGGGGGGGGGGGAAATTTCACAGTTTCTCACCCTTGAGACGACTTTCTTCCCCTCCCCACACTAATAACCATTTCTCAAGTCTCGAGAGAATCATCAATCACGTTCAAAAAAAATATATATTTATTTTAAACCCGGAAAATGACATATATATTTAGACTCGAATTGGGCGATATTGTGACAGAAGGTACAAAGTTTAGTGAAAGTTAACTTTCGAACGTTAGATCGTTCAGTAACTAAAGTTTAGTTAACATTAGTTAGGTTAGTTGTGAGTGAAGGTAAAACGTTTAGTGACAGTTAACTTTCGAACGTTAGATCGTTCAGTAACTAAAGTTTAGTTAACATTAGTTAGGTTAGTTGTGAGTGAAGGTAAAACGTTTAGTGACAGTTAACTTTCGAACATTAGTTCGTTCAGTAACTCAAGTTTAGTTAAGTTTAGTTAGGTTAGTTGTGACTGAAGGTAAAAGTTGAGTGACAGTTAACTTTCGAACGTTAGTTCAGTAACTAAAGTTTAGTTAAGATTAGTTAACTTTAGTTTAGAGTATCTGTCTGAAAGTGAACAGTTATTGCCCTAGTGCACTTACACCTTTAGAGCAATATCGACATTTTTCTAGCTCTAGATAAATAATGAAAGGATAAAAAACTACTGCACTGAAAAATCTATTTTCTGAACAACTGATCACAAAAAATATTAAACGAAAATGACAGGGATACTTACAAAGTGAAGAATGATACACGGTGCTCAACATACCTGGAAAAACGATAAATTAATTAGGAATAAGCTAAACACACTTTTTTTTTCATAATTTCAATCTAAATGAAAGTCAAGTTTACGAACAATGGTTGAGTACATGAGAGTCTAGCCGGTTACCGGTGAATATTACCAGTGGCGACTTATTGGTCTATTCAAATTCATAGTCGTTAAAAATTTGAATAGACCAGTCAGAAGCCACCTGTAACATTTACCGGTAAATGAGAAGGCTCCCAAGAACTCAACCAACGGGTATAAAAATAAGGTATAACAGAACGCTCTTTGTAGTGGCGAAGGTGATAGTGTGGCAGATACCCATAATGAATAATAGGACTTGGAAGTTGTCACAAGCACATTTATTGAAAACCGTGAGAAACTAGTTTCGATTGTTACAACATTTTCAATCTCGAACAAACTAAAACTAAAGTACAGAGTAGCTTAATATATATAAAAAAACACGGAATGATACTATTGGGTGAGGGTGTAAGTGCCTTACATAGGCTGACCTTTATTGAAGGTTAGATTGGCTCTAACAAGTCACGCCCACTAGTGGGAGGATCAAAAAGGAGTAATCAGTGTCAAAATCAGGAACTAAAAAGTAAGAAACAAAAACAATACACAAGTAGGCTAGAATTAAACAATTAAAAGCATTACAATAAAATAAAAAGTGATGCTAAAAGTCAAGGACAACCGAGAAATACAAGAATATTAAAGAGTAGGCCAGAATTATGATGAAACCAAGTTAGTTGTATTGAATTGGTTGAAATAAATTTCATTATATTTCACTAGTATTGGAATCAAGTCGTATTAAATTGCATGTAATCATAGGTAGTACTAAAAATTGATTTTTTTGAAGTTCCCAGTTTATAGTAAGCATAACGATCAATAGATTTTTATTTTTAAGCACACAAAAAATTGCATCACTCTACATTCATGATTCGAGAGTAACTCTAAACGAGAACAAAGCATTGTTCAACAGTAGAGCTGAACGTTGTCTCAACTCAAGCATGCAGAAGTTCGAAAAAAAACTCTGGAATACGTCTCCTAATATCCTCGCCCTGAGTTTAGCATGGTCGGAGGTAGGCTGGGGTGGGGGGGGGGGGGGGGGTTAAAGGGCGTGGCAGGTAGATCAGGTGGCGTTAATACAAAACACAAACATTGAGCATGAAGAAGAGCAAGAAAGAGCTGAAGCTTTACTTGAGCGATAGAAAAAGGTCGCTGAAGGATTTGTGTCTACTGCTCTGCTAGGACAAGATAAATTCTTTGTAGGACGTTGAGCTGAACGAGATGAGAGTGGGAGAGACAGAGGGAGAGCGAGAGTGAATGTGTGGAATTGCAAAGATAAATCTCCAGCGAACATTTACTTCATTCAAATATGACACCTCTCAGCTTAATAATTCTGGGAAAAAGGGAGGGCGACGGTTGCATACAATGGAAAGACGACATTTCGACAACAAAAAATAGAGAATAAAAACAGAAAAAGAGCGACAACATCAACTGTAAAAGAAGAAGGTGTATGGCATACATACAAGAACACGAAAAAATCGAAATGACAGACAGGTCAACGCTGAAGATGACAAAAAGGGCCAAGAAAAATCCTTCTTTCTCTATTATTCGAGTTGTATGCGAAATAGTTGACCATTCATGTTTTTCACCAAGTTCTGACTAAATAAACGATCCGTTTCAGCTTTCATTGATAAATTAGCACTACTACTCTGATCGTCCGTGTAGTCTGAGCCTGGGATAATGAACGTGCTCTGGTTTTGTTTTTGTTGTGTGATCTCAAATCATTCTTTATCGTCTTTAAAAAATGCTATCCTAATTTTCACGTAAATACCCTAATTTAATGACAAACCTAGGTGTGCTAGATGGTATGCACACTCCCCTGTGCAGACAGACCCTGTGTAAAGGTGGTAGTGGACTGTCAAGCATAGAGCTTCAGAATTTGTTTCGGTGTGCTTGGTATACTGATAAGTTCTGTTAGCTCAGTGAGGGAAGCAATCACAAACTACCTCACTCCTCGTTTGTGTAGTACGCTCTTTGGACTAAAACATAATGTTGAGGTCTGAAGAGTCACCTACATTCGAATCAGCTAGGGACTATTCACATACTATACCCTGTCAACATAATGGGTGGTTTGAATAATAATAAAAATAATATTAATAATAATTAGACTTCGTAGAAGAATATTTTCACTGTCACGTTACGGTTGTGTGTAGATACGCCTTAAGCGTATGGCTTTTATTGGTGGGGAGACCCTTACGGGTAGTTCCACCTCGCCGCTTGAGCCATGTCATCGTGAACATGGTGGACCTACTATTTTAGGTGGGTTCCGAAGCACCGAGCAAATGATGATGAAGCTAGTGTGGTGTGAATAGAGAGATTGAATAAGTTAAGTGAGTGACTGGAGTCGACTGTGGATCTGTTGAGTAGACGGGAGTCTGATGGGAAGGCGTGAGAAACAGCTACTGAGATTGACTCGATTTTTTTCACGTCAGATAACAAGAATCCCAAGCGCTGAGTCAAAATTATGAGATATTCAACAGACAAACAAATTTAGTCGCTATTATATTATTACAATTATTATTTTTAATGGTTATTATTATTATATTTTTTTAACTGCATAATAGATTATTAACTAACAATAAATTAATTCCAAACTTTAAACACAACACAAATATTTAAAGCAAAGCAAAAAAAATTTTTTCATTATAACATTATTCAAACATTAAAAAATTCAAAGCTCGAATCTGTGTCATCAGCTGCCATTTAACTTGCCAATCATTTGTCATATGTTTCCCCACATTAATGGCTCCGACTACACAATAGTCATCACTACACTGTTCCAAAAATGATAATTAAAAAATATTGCTACCTTCTAACAGCTGCTCTCCACATTTTAACTACATAGGCTCCGATTGGAAATAAAATTTACAAAGTTTCATATGATTTTTCCACCATAATATTCCCTATAGTAATGATTGCATGAGAACCTATCATTTTGTTTCGTCTCAAAAAGGAAGAAGGAGTAGGTCTATTTCATTGGCAAACGTTCTTGATCTGTATAAAGGTTCCCAGAATATGTGATTAAAATTTGAAGTTGATTGGTCAAAGCGTTCGAAAGTTATCGTCGAACATACAAACACACAAACATACAGAAAAAGCTGCGAGCCTCGAGTCGCGAGTCAAAACTAAGAACTCGCTACGCGCGTTCAAAAAGTGATATCCATATTCTATGCCAACTACAGGAAGAAAACCGCAAGATCCCTCTACCAGAATTCGTTCCAGTGTCCTAACAAATTCTGCAAGCTAAGTTTATTGCAGTGACAGAAACAGCAAAGTGAAGTGGGCCGGAAACTTTCAATTCAGTTCATTAAATTAACATCAACAAGTCTCGTTTCAGTGAAACGCCTCCCACACTATGTTCAAAGTTCAAGTAGATTTTGAGCGCGAAATTCAAATGTCAACCGGCCTGTCATCCTAATTTATTCTTCGTTCCGGAAACCAAGCAAACACACACACACACACACACACACACACACACACACGCGATGATAATAAGCGCAATTTTGCAATATTACTGTATTTTTGAATGTTGAAGTGAATAAAAATGAAGTACATTTTATGTAAAGTAATGCTTAACACTAAGTAGAAAAGGTGATCGCCAAAAATTAGAAGTACAGGAGAGAAAAATCTTGAGAAAAATTTTTGGCAAGCATAATGAGAAACATAATATCTTCACCTGAAGCAATGAAGAAATCTATAGGCATACCGAAAAAATCACGGAGACAATTAGAAAGAGAAGAGTGGCATTTTATGCCCATTTATTTAGAGTAGATCCGAACAGACAGACACACAAAATATTTAATAAAATAAGCTATAGAAAACTAAAATTCAGTTGGTTTATAGAATCTAAAAAAGATGAGTAGGGATTGGATATAACAGTAACTGATTTTTGTGATAAGGCAGGCCTGAAGTTGAAAATTAATGATTTTCCAGAGGAGCCAAAAATTGAAACTTGGTCTCAAGAAAGACGAATTGCTCAGAGTGTCAGGATGAAAGAGTATTGGAAAAGGAAGAAAGAGACCAACATGAATTGAATGGTAAATAAATGCGGTCCAATACAAAAAAAGAAAGTAAACTACATGTGAACGTATTCAATTCAAAGACAATACCGAAATTGTTGGGGGTTTTCGAAAATAATTTTAAAATGCTAAACCCTAAATTCTAGGTTACTTCTGATTGAATTTCTTCTTCTTCTCCACACCCTCAAAAGAGTTTAAGTGTGTAAAAAATATGATTGATTTTGAGATCATATTATTACGTTATTGGTCGATTTATATCCATTTAATAATACAATTAATAATTAATTTACTAGATAAAGAAGTAATTGAAAATATGCTTAATAACAGGAGTAATAAAAGTTTATAAACTTATTTTGTTAAGCTTAAAATAGCAATAAATACTTCTTTTGTTCTACATGTTTTCAATAAAATAAAAAGAAAATGCGGTAAAAAATTTGAAAGACAATTTTTTTGAAGATTACGTCTAGAAGGCCCCGGGTATAATGTACAAGACAAGTTAGGTCAAATCAACAATTATAATATTACGTAATATTACGATTCTTATTCACTAGTTACCACAATTAAGATTCAAATTAGTTGAGGTGAGGTTCAATTTTGATGTGAAAGAAACTCTTGCACACTATAAAAAGCTTTATAAACTTAATATTCATCAATTACATATTTTCTCAATTGTTTTTCAAGTACTTCAATATTTACAAGACTCTAGAAACTGCAGTAGCTTGTTATAGAATGTCCTAACAATACAGTACCAGTATCGTAAATTGCACGCCAAAAACACTGAAATTTCACTTCCCTAGCCAACGATAGCTGAACGAAAACTTCAACGAAATAGACTAGTGACAACAGATATTGAAGCTCAAGTTCTTTCTTTTTCGGAGTGTGAAGCTCACATAAGTCTGAGACCTGTCCGTGGGAAATTAATTGTATGATGGTGATTGATGAGTTGGACCTACAGTTTTAGGTGGGTTCCGAACCACCAGGAAGTGATTTTACAGCAGAGAACAGAGTCTTTTTTGCTGACCAATCCAATCGGTCACCGTTACAAAGACGGCCAAGTTTTCGTTCCGATTCCGTCGGCTTGGAAAACGAATAGACTTAACGGATATTGAATTTTGAGAACTTCACTCCATTCAAGTTTCGTTCCGTTTTCCGTGAGCTTGGAAAACTTAACAGACAGCAGAAGCGAGAGGCACCAGAATTGAATGAATGGCCGACATTCCCTCAAACTTTCCTGAGGTTCAACTTTGCCTTCCTCACCTCACCTCAAACCTCAACAGTGCCTCACCAGCAAACAACTCATCAGAAATTCCTCAGCCGTTGCCTGCCGTCTCGACCAATACAAAAGTTTCCCGCGCATTTCAAAGCGGCGCGCATAATAACAATTATGACGTCAGACTCTACGATAAAGAAGTTGAGTGCAACTTATATTGTCCTAGTACTTTGTTACTAAAAACCGATGACATACTTTTTGAAGTAATTTTTTCTTGCATGAGTTCAAATTACAATTTATAAGCACATTATTTTAAGAAATATAGTCACTGCAAAATCAATTTATTTAGAGGTACCAAGATGAAAATCATTATAATATATTAATAGTAATATATATAGTAATACTCATGCCCGGTTTCCAAGTCTTTTAGTAAATAATTCAGTTGCTATTGTTCAATAGCGGCTCTCCTGGGCCCTCTCTGAAAGGGTGACTGATCACATCGGCTAGCAAAAACGTCTTAGTTCTCTGCTGTAAAATCACTTCTCAGTGGTTCGGAACCCACATAGAACTGTATGTCCAACACATCCATGCACAAATCTCAGATCTATGTGGGCTTCATTCTTGAGGAAAAGCGGCAAAAAATCATCACATCACCCTGTCATTTTCTTCTGTTTGTAATAATCAGCATTGCAACTGTACAACCATGAAGTTATAAGAAAAAAATCCCGAAAGCACTATTATAATTTAAACAGTTTAATTTCTAATTGTGGATAGACTTTTAAACGTCTAATACAAGACAATATCTGTGTGGAAGCTTTCAATAGCAGAAACTTGACTGTAATTGAAGACACTATCATTCAGTTGCTGCACTTTTTGAAAATTTATCAATGCTTACAGATTTGAATATTTAATTTAATGTTCAGGACCGAGTAGGGAGCCGAATGGTTTCGAGAACAAACTCTTGTCGGAAATTTGCATTATCAATTAAAATTAATCCCGAGCTGAGCGAGCGCACGTCTGCTCGCCGAAAAAGTTCGCCAATGCCAAAGAGAGTGAGCGAGGCAGGAAGAGTGATAAGAGGGAAAGGAAGGGATTGAGAGGGGGCAAGGAAGAAAGAGACGGGGGAGAGAGAGAGAGAGGGTTGGAGGGAGAAGTTCGGCATTAGAGTTATATTATGGAAATGAGTGTTATTGGAACGCTATTCCAGCCGACAGATTGTTCAAAGAATAAATTTATAGTCTTAGCCATTTTGTTTTTAGAAAATTTCCCCCCTTCACACCCTTCTATTCATTGATTCCCCCATTTAGATTTCCGATCACTTAAGAAATTCATTGAATATTCTCTGTCCTTCTTTGTAGAAAAGGATATTTTTCCTCAATTATTTGCAGCAATCACTGGAAGCCATTTTGAGAATTATACCTACAGCGTGCTCTCGCATTGAACCTGGTAGTTCCCAGGGTTAGACTTGAAAAGTAAAAAAAAAACATAATTTATGTAAAAGTTTGTCCTTAAATCGACAATTCCGTACAACAAATGACTATTTTCAAAAATAATTTTTTATCAGAGTCGTCACTTCGGTACCCCGTGCTGACTGGTCGAGAAGGCACCACACTATTTTTTTTTTTTTTTTTTTTTAAGAAATGTCACTTTTTTTAATAATTAATTTTAATTAACTAATTTTTTAATAAAGATTTTAATAATTTTTATGAATATCCATTTCGTATTCATTTTCATAACTACAGTATTAATATGTAGAATCTTGCTGAACTGATCTAGGTCAGGTTGCTCCTGGCTGACCTAGGTCAGTTCTCCAGATTGACCTACTGATCAGTTGAAACTGACCTAGGTCAGTTCTGCACAGCAAGATTCTGAAGATTTCAAATTGTTTCCCCAAAGTTTTAAAGGGGTACTGTCAAGACACATTCGTGAAAAAACTCAGGAAGTTGCTAACTGAAGCCTGACCATACTCTCTTGGGGCTTTCCGGAAACAAAATGTTGAGTATGATCTGTTTTGTAATATGTTATGTTTTTATGTGATTTCAATTGAGGAGCGCCAAAGGAGGTCAAACAGATTGAAGGAGTACTGGAGAAAGGCCACGAAGAATAATTTAAGAAAAATGTGCCAAAACACCTGACATCTAGATAGATGACTTATTTGATTAACTTATGGGTCCAATGTGGCTTAAAAAAATATATATGTTTTAATAGAAGAGCGAACACTTGATAAGAGCTGATAAATTGGTTTAATTTGAGTGAATTGACGTGTCACATGCTGAGCGAGCCTAGCTCGATAGCTGCAGCTTAATGTGGCTATCTACATAATCTAATCTAATCTATTAATCAAGTGCCACAGTTTCCAAAATGTATGAAGCAATTTTTTTCCGGAGGATGAAGGCCACATACGTCTGAGACATGTGCGTGAGTAATGAATTGGATGATGGTAATTGATGAGTTGGACCTACAGTTTTAGGTGGGTTCCGAACCACCATTGGACTTTATATCGACAATTATGTATAAAGACTATTTTCGAAATTGATTCTCTACCAATCAGGTAGTGAATGAGTATGCAACTCAATGTGCTATAAACCTTATTTAAATGAGATGTACACCATGTTCTTTAAATGTAATAATATATCGCCCAATTTAATAGACAATAATTTTGTTTAGGAAATACAATACAGTATTTGAATTGAAAATGTTTTATTTAAATTGGTTTTATCCATTTTTGAACGTTTCTTTCACAAGACCTATTATTAAAAAGTCATTAGGCCTAATTGCAGTCTCCAAGTGAATGAATTACTGCAGTCTCCAATCTATGTTGGGAGTTGGAAAATAATAATTAGGAGAAGATACTGCGTTAAACGGTGAAATATTTCACTTTATTTACTGTACGTTCACGAAATTCCAAGTTTTAAAATCTTTTCCGAATCCATGCCATCTTGATAAATATTACTGTAAATAGTAAACGTAACTTTAGTCACTTTGTTTTCTACAAAATCACAAAATCTATCTAGTATAAATTGGTCAAATTTTTTTCTTTGAAGGATGAAGCCCGCATAGGCCTGAGACTTGTGCGTGAGTAATGAGTTTGATGATGGTGATGATGGGTTGGACCTACAGTTTTAGATGGCTTCCAAACTACCGGAAAGTGATTTTACAGCAGAGAGAGTATTTTTTGCTGGCCAATTCAATCGGTCACCCTTACGAAGAGGGCCCAGGAGTTCGTAGATTATCTCTACCCGATTGAACAGACATTGCGATAAATTGAATCTGGCAGAGAGTAACTAAGCGATAAACCTTTATAGTTCACAGTTTGACATAAATTGGAAATTAATTTCACGATCTTAAATAAAAAATGATTCGATTTAAACAGATAATAAGTATATCAACTCGAATTCCCCAAGCATAGTGCCTTCATATTTCTTGAGCCAAGTTTGCAATGAATATTGTACGGAGTGAGAACTTTTTATTACACGACTATAAGCATTACGTGTTGCACACCCATGAGAGGAGATAAGAAAAATGTAGCGAATATTTATTTGAAAGAGAAGGAGAAAATGAAATATTTTGTTGTTTGTAAAAGAGAAAAAGAAGAACGAGGAGAAGAAGAAAAAGAAATTGCGAAAAGAGTGGAATTGTGTTGCACGTTTAGTCAATGAAAAAGAATTGATGGCTGCACTCAGCGTCATGACAATGACAAGTTTTGCTGCGTGGTTTTGTAGGCAGTGTGGTCTATAGTCAAAGAGTAGGTTGTATACCTATATATTACTTTTTTTCTATGTACATATAGCGTGGGGGAACCAGAGCATAACCACAGGAGATGAGCTACTGCACGCATTTTTCGTATTGCTTTACGAATGTGTAGAACAGTATTGATTTTATATAAATAAAACGTACAATTATATAATTTATACAAATGAAATCATACTGAGAAAAATACTAGATTATTCAAAAAAGAAGGATCACGTTTCAAACATTTATTTCTCTCAATTTTTTTTTTTTTGGAGGATGAAGCCCACATAGGTCTGAGACCTGTGCGTAGGTAATGAATGGATGATTGTGATTGATGATTTGGACCTACAGATTAAGGTGGGTTCCGAACCACCGGGAAGTGATTTTACAGCAGAGAACAGAGTCTTTTTTGCTGGCCAATCCAATCGGTCACCGTTACAAAGATGACCAGGAGTTTCGTAGCTTATCTCTGATTGAACAGATACCTGCTACGGCACTCGGCTATCACTCCCCAAACGGAAAGGAAAAATTTTGTCAACATTTTCCAAACATAAAACGAAAGAAAATTTTAAAACATTTCTACAGCCCGATAGAGGTACAAATCATTGGTTGTGTTCCTGGGAAATAAACCGGTAACCGGTGGCGTTCAACTGATCAAAGCCGTTATAAAATTTGAATAGACCAATCAGACGCCACCGGTAACATTTACCGGTTACCGGTAAAGCTCCCAGGAACGCAACCATTGACAATGCTGTTTGCAGTAAAATGGCAACAACACAATTAGGTAGAAAAGGGAGTCGGACACACCCTTGACCTTTGACCTTTCCTTGAAAAAACGAACCTAATCTGCCCCCTTGCCTTCTGCCCCTGACCTAACCTGCCATGGTTGTTTCTCATTATTCACCCATTCACCTCATTACCCACGCACAAGTCTCCGGACTCATGTGGGCATCATTCGTAATAAAACAAATTTGAATAGTAGCAATCAGTGAATTAATTATTAAGTCAGTTTATTTCCTCATTAATTAATTTTAAGGCTGGTTTATTCCCTCATGTCAATGTTAGTGAGTATTGTTTTCAAAAATTTTCAGCATAAGTCTATTTCTATTATCAACTTTCTTCAATAAAAAATTGATATTATCAATCAACAAAAAGTTCAAAATCCAATATCCTCCATTTGCCCCCCCCAAAATCAGTAAAATGGCGTTTTTCGCCCCCTATTCCAAGAGGGATGATTTTTTCGAAATTTTTCAAATCGGGGCACCTACAGTTTTTTATGCTCTATTTAATGGAAAAAAGAATTTTTCTAATATTATTCAGCAGTGAATTTATCATAGGGCTAGTTTATTTCCTCATGCTAATGATAAGAAATTCTCAAAATAATTAGAAGACAAGTGTTCATGGTGGGCAAAAAATATTCTCTTGATGAAAACCCATGCTATGTTATTTTTCAAGTACGGTAGACACAATTGATAAGGAGGAGTGCTCTTGGATGACGTAACAGTGATTGACGACTGATGAGGGTGATGAATGGAGATGATCGTCCTCAGAAAGGGAAGTAACATTGTTCTGGTGAGGTGAGGAAATCTGAGGCGCGTCTGAGGTAAATGACCGAGATGCCTCAACGCCAGCCGGCTAATAAAGAGAGCCAAGTCTGAGGGAAGCAGCTAAGTGAGTCGCTTTGTTTCACAGCCAGCTGAGGCGGCTAAAGCAGTGAGGCAGTGTTGTGGGGAGGAGAGGTGAGGTGAGGCTGGGATATCCTATCCCCCAAATGAGGTGGGTTGAGTAAAGTCACTCGGCTGGGTGGAATTGTTTCTCCGAATTAGGAAGAACTGGGAAATTAAGAAGAAGGGTTGAAGGGGAAAGAAAAGAAGAAGGGAAAGGAAGAAAAAGAAGAAGGTGGTGAAAAAAAGGGGGAGAAGAAGAAAAAGGAGGAGTGAGAAGAGGAGGAGGAAAAAGAAGACGAAGGGGTGGGAAGAGAAGAGGAGGAGGAGGAGGTGGAAGAGGAGGAGGTGTTTGAGGCTCAAGCAGTGAGGAGATAGAGGAGGAGTGAAAGGTAATAGAAAAGGAAGAGTGAGGAGAGTTGGAGGAGGTGTATGAGGAGGAGGAAGGAAGAAGACGAAGGGGTGGAAAAAGAAGGAGAAAGAAGGAAAAAGAGGAGGAGGAGATAGAAGAAGAGGAGGAGGAGGAGATAGAGATAGAGAAGAAGGAGGAAGAGGAGAAGGAAGAGGTGAAGATGGCGAAGGAGAAGGTTGAGATGAAGGAGAAGGAGAAGAAGGGTGAGGAGGAAAAAGAAGGAGGAGAAAAGAAGAAGGAAGAGGATACGGAGGATTAAATGATGGAGGAGGAGGAGAAGGGGGAATAGGAGGATAATTAGAAGGAGGAGGAATAAGAGAAGAAAGAGGAGGAGAAAGAAAAGGAGGAGGTGACGAAGGAGTAACAAAAAGAGAAGGAGGAGCAGTAAGAAAAGGAAAAGGAGGAGGAGTCAGAGGAGGAGAGAGAAGAGGTGGAGGAGTAAGAAAAGATGGTGGAGGAGGAAAAGGAGAAGAAGGAAAAGAAGAGGAAAAAAGGAGATAGAAGAGAAGGAGATAGAGGAGTAGATTGAGGAAGAGGAGATAGAGTAGGAGGAAGAAAAGGAGGAGGAGGAGGAGGTGGAGGTGGCGATGGAAAAGAAGGCGAGGAAGAAGGAGGAGTCGAAAGAGGATGAGCAGGAAGTGTAGAAGAAGAAGAAGGAGCACAAGAAGCCTAAGAATAAGAAGATAGAGAAGAAAAGGATATGGATTAGGAAAAAGAGAATATTAAATTTTTAGTAAGGTTATTACACATTCTATAAATCCTGATTCAATCAAGTCGGGCACTCTGCTAGTGTAATATAATATGCAATAAGATATTCCATACGAGATTATACAATTCAATTCGAATAGTACAGTACAATATTGAACTGATCTTCGAAACAAACAGTTATCAACTATAACAGCTCCCGAACAAAGTTCGAATGAAGGAAGCTGTAACTGAAGTCCCACCAATAAAAGCAGCTAAGTCTAAACTTGGCCATTACTCTTTGCCAGTGCAGAGAGAAGCGGCGTCGAATACTTACTTACTTGGCGCGCGGACTTAGCCGGCGAAGCACACAACAATAAA
This sequence comes from Conomelus anceps, assembly GCA_948455865.1. NCBI lineage: Eukaryota > Metazoa > Arthropoda > Insecta > Hemiptera > Delphacidae > Conomelus > Conomelus anceps. Next base: position 3,024,961 of record OX418226.1, on the reverse strand, counting down.
GCAGCAAAGTATGACCGAAGCGCCGCTAAGTTATTCCCCGGGGCTGCTGTTAACACTTACCCGAGTTTTGCGTTGCGCCTACAAATTTCAAGTCCTAAGACGAGACCCAAGAATGAAACGTGACTCGATATGGAATCCGCCATTTTGGATTGGTGATGTTTACAATGTACAGGACGCCATGTTGTGTCATATTACCACATCCCTGATAGGAATGCCATACAATCCAACACTGGAGAAACTATGATTTAATTTATTGAATTAAGATATTTTAAAAGATATTAAAATATTTAAAAACTGTGTACAGTACCACAGCCAATTTCGATTTTGGGTGACTTTGGATCTCAACCTTATGTTTCAGTCTAAAGAAACATACACTAACATAAGCATACGAAACATAAACATAGCATGCACTAAACAAACGAGGATATTAACCAATATTTGATGTAACCAAAATCTCAACATACAAAATTATATTACACGAAGCCGAGGAGATTATAATGGATGATAAGACGAAATTGTCACAACAACATTTATTAAAAAATATTGAGAAACTAGTTTTGGTTGTTATACCTTTATCAATCTCAATCAAACTAAAACTAAAGGACAGAGAAGCTCAATATATACTGAACATGGAATGATACTATTGGCTGAGCGAGAAAGAGGCTGGCTTTCATTGAAGGTTGTGATTGGCTGACAAGTCACGCCCCCTGATGGGAGGAGTAACAAGCAAAAATAAGAGTCAAATCAAGAACCAGAAACTGTGAACATCTAGAAAGCAACAAAGAAGAAAAATACGAAATGAAGCTAGAATTGAATCAAATTAAAACTGAAAAATTAGAAGCTCACTGAAATGTAGTCAAGGTCAACCGAGAAATACATGAAATAACTGTTTTTTTAATGTAGGCTGGAATTATGATGAAACCAAGTTAGTAGTATTGAATTGGTTAAAATAAATTTGGTCATTTAAACTAGTATTGGAATCGTTTTTAACCAACCTAGTTATCTCCAAAGCTTCTAAAATGTTCAATTGTCTGCCTTTGCCAATCAAATGCAGAAATTCAACATTGAACTTGTGCCCATTATTAATGAGATGCTCTGCAAAATTTGAATCTCCTTTTTGTGTTTTCCAATACCTGATATGTTCATTTATTCTACATTTGAAACTTCTACCGGTCTGACCCACATAACAAGCATTACAATCACCGCAATTCAATTTATAAACCCCACTGAGCTTAAACACGTTTACCTGTCTTTGCCAAATTGAAAGAAAAATAAATATTTTTGAAGAGAGAGGACGATCAAGGCCAATATTTATAAAGTGACCTTCAGGCTTTATTATATTAGGGAGACTTGAAAATACTCGAATGAATGATTTCAAGTATTTGAATGAACAAAACCTAACGTTTACACTGTTGTTTTCCTGTCTCACACCTATAAAAAATAAAATATATACTTCTCAAAAGAGAACGAATTTACCTTGAGGCTACCTTATGTCAAGGTTGACTTGAAAAATCTATTTACTGGATGATTTCAAGTCTCTGGGTGAAGAAATCATTCAAGTTCAACACGTTTTCCTGGCTTTTAGTCGCCTATAAATCAGGAAAGATATTTCTCAAGGGAGAGGACGATTGAGACCAGTATTCATGAACCGACCTTGAGGCTTCCTTATGTCAAGGGAGACTTGAGTGAGTGCTTTTCAAGTCTCCCTTGAGTTAAGGAAGCCTTAAGACACGGTAGGTTCATAAATACGTGCCTCCGTGAGAAATTTCACAAACATTGTTGGCAATATTGATGGTGTGTTATAGCAAGAGCAGACTTGTGAGCCATTAGATAGAGATATATATATATATCACAGAGCAGCCATCCTTGTCATAAATACAGGAGAAGAGGGTCGTTAAAGCTGAGCCATGTTCATTGGACGCCGCCTTATGCCTTATGCGACCTACCACCACACACAACTACAGAAAATCACCATGTGTGACACCGGCCAGTGGTAGCCCAGTTTGGCACTGCACCAAACTACACCCACCGATAAGGCCATTTCACACGTGAGCCAAAAACCTCGCACAACTACTGACCCCCTCAAATAAATAATATTCATCTCCCACAGAATATATTTCTAGCGGTTATTATCGTACAATTTTATCACTTTTGTAATAAAAAATAACTGCAAGTTATTCTGCAAGAGACCCACGTAACTATTTGAACAGATTTGTTTTCTACAGTTAGATGCATGATTTGTGTAGTTTATTAATTTCAAGAATTTCATAACTAATTCTATAAGAACGAACACATATTTTGTTTGAAGATCTTATATACATGTAGGTCAAAAATCTGTAACACAATTTCTTTATTTATTTAAACGATTTAATTTAAACAAAAAACAACAGGCTTTGGCCCAAACCTGCTTTTATCACTAAATTTACACTTCAATTAGGTTATTAAAAATTAAAAAAAACCATACATTATACAAAAGACTAGACTTTATAGTTTCATGAAAGAATTAATAGATTTATTAACAGAATAGCTAACTGATCACGGAATAGTGTGTAGTGCTAAATTTTATTCAAATTATTTATGTCCTTTGTGACAAATTTGTAGACTACCTCATTTTAGCTAGAAAGGAAGTTTATTTTATTCTGGCCTACTTCTCAATTATGAATTCTTTGTTTTTCATTTATTTTTTTATCAATATTGTTTTTGTTAACATGAACACCTTTTATCGAATTAATCTCTTGTAAGAAGAAAGAATTAGACTCATAACATAGTAGTTTAAGACTCATAACACAGTCGTCATAGACTCATAACATAGTAGTTTTGTAGTGAGGTTAATCTCTTCAAGAACACATTTCAAAGTACTGTAACGATTTTATATTAAATATTCCTTTAATCTTATTGGGATTTGTGATGGAAATATTAAACTAAAACTATAAAACATAGGAGCTCAAAATAAAAACCATAAATTGATCTCCATCAGATTTAGTCTCTAATTAGATTACGTGTAATAAAGATTGACAATGACGTGACAGTCGAATCTATAGTATCTGGTGTGTTGATATTAATTATATTAATTGTTATGACAACACCTGTATTATTCATTGCTCCATAGACAGCTAGATAAAGAGCTTTATTTCGGTACAGGCAAGATTGTAAATAGCCCCATATCCAAACCCATCAAATACAATAATTTACCAAGTCAAACAAGATAATATTGAGATTGTATTTTGGTTGACCATGGAATTTACATTTGATTTTGATAGAACGCTATTTGAATGAACACAGCATGATCTGTAACAAGCCGCCAATAGGCTAAACGGTATGCAGATTTACTCTAAACTAGCTATTGTGCCCGTCCTTCGTACGGATTATGTTTAGAAATAAGACTAAATATGTTTCGGCCTTTTTGATAGCAACGATCATGAAGTTGTTAGCAGCTTAGTAAACAAATTAGAACGTAAACAATTCAGTGACAGTTATCAGAGAGAATATTTGAGAACAGCTGATTGATATATCATGATAAATTACGTAATTTGTTCTTATGTGGTAATAAAACTTAGAAGAAATGTATCCAAAATCGCAAAATACTTGGTTTTTAAACGTTTAATATTCTGTTAAAAAAAAGTTAATTTAGTTTTTTATAGCTAAAGACATTGTCAAAAAGGTTTTCAATACTGATAAATAACTTAAATCCCGATCGATGCTCTCGTTTTTCAGGAGAAGGCCGCGTAAAATGCCTTCGGGGCCGTGACAGACAGACAGAAATTGAGATAAGACTTTTCGGCTTCTATAATGTATAAAACGTAAAAATAACCAAAAAATATATAATTCTGATAAATGTACAGACAAAATTCTAATTTTATTTATATAGATATACAATTTCTTCAATAAGTTTGCTTTCATGGTACTGTACGAAAAATTCGCAGTTTAAATCGTTCGAAATCCTAAATAATCTTTAGAAATCGATTTTGCTCTACAAAATTTCCCATCACTCATTCTGTAAATTAACACAAAACAAATAATTTCCTCCATCTTGCTTCTTGGTAGTGTACCACAAATTAGTAGTTCAAATTGCTCGAACTTCTGAATAATCTTTAGAAATCGATTCCACTCTACCTAATATATCTCATCACTTATTAGAGCAGTGAGTAGAGCGCTAAGATTATGCAACCGCAAATCAAGGAAGCAGCGGGCGGGACCACTAGGCATCAATGAATTAGAGCAGCCGCGCACACCTTGCACACATTAATCGAGTCGCTTAACCGCAAGAATCCAATCTACACGGTGCGGTTACACCGTTGGAGAGAGAGAGAGAGAATGTGTGTGAGAGCGAGTGAGGGAAATTAGATTGGATTATCTTTTTTTATTCTTGTAAATTTATTAATTTTGCATACGAGTAGTTAAAACTAAATTTTCAACATCACATAGATACTACATAGATTATATTTTCAAAGTCCTAGAAATTATGTACAATGATATTTGTATGACCTTAATGGGTATTAACTACGGTAATGACAATTCAAGTGATGCAAATAAATGAAATGGCGAAGTTTGGACAAAGATTCGTCCATTCTTGACACTTAACCAAGAGAGAGTGACAGAGAAAGAGATGTTTATAGAATAATTGTCACTAGACGTTTGGTGACAAACGTGATTTACATGCAGAAATACAGTACGTTCACATCAAAAAGGTTGTGAAGTGATGTATTTTATTTGGTATTATTTATTTATTATTGTTATTTCTTTTATAAACATATATACTTATATACTAACATATATACTTATTTGCAACATTTTATGTCTTATGACATATGTTCAAAATGGCTGCCTTGTTCATTAATACATGCATGAATTCGTTTCACCACGTTGACACTTTGTGGAGTACGCCCACACTAATATTTTCATTCTCCTTGCAATGTTCATTTTCAGTTCATTCAGTGTATGAGGCCTATTTTTATAAACCCTTCCATTAAGATAAGGAAAAAATCTGGAGGCGTTAAATACTGGTAAAATACTGTTCAAGAAGGAACATTCATTGCTGTTGGGAAAATGACATGTTTACTTTATCGTTATCTAAACAATACTGCAGACCTGTTGTAAAATAGCAGTTTAAAATAACTGGTATAAAAATTTCAACAAGAATTACTCTATAGATTACGCACAATAATGGGCTCTACATCTGTTGTTTATATTACCAGTGGTGATATCTTGCGGTAGCCACTAGAACTAATATAAAAAACCTACTATTTACAGACTTGTTTATTTGGATATGCGCGACTTAATGATCGCACTGTATAATAAAACAAAATAACACTGATATTTAAAGTGAAACGTAAGTCACTTGCATATACAATTTGATTTGAAAAAAGGAGCTGTAAAAAAGCAGATTGAATACAACTAAACTGAATATCCTGAACTAAATTGAACTGTGATATTATGATGTACGAAAATTCGGCAATAAAGATTGTTCGAAAAAATGAGGAGAAACGCCTGAAATAGAGGAGCGGGTGGCTAAAGATGGCGCTCAAGACACTCAAAACTTGAGCGCTGCTTGCAGGATGAAAAATTCATAAGAATGTGGAGAATATGGCCGGATAGTGTGTGCGCACTTAAGATGTGTTCGATGTAATCTGGTATTTCACACTGGAGAGAACTTCACAGCTGATAAATTATTGGGCGCTCACGTCAGGGGCGGCCAGATGTGACGGTTATATGGATGCCAATACATAGCATGCAAGCGAAGGAGATGGAAAAAAAGGAAAAAGGAAAATGAGAGAAAAAAGAAGGAAGTGGGGAGAGAGAGAAAAATAATGAATATCAAACGAATAATTTAGAGCATTGAAATATTTTAAAGTTTACAGTTTCAACAAGGAAAACTCTATCATTGGTAGGCTACTTACGAACCTTCCTTCAGCGTCTCTCAACTCCAGGAACTCTTGATATGCCTCTATTCTAAATACATTTCAAGAGTACCGATGGTACGGAACCCACCTAAAACTGTAGGTCCACCATCATCCAACTCATTACCCATGCACAGGTCTCAGACCTATGTGGGCTTCATCCTCCAAGAAAAAATAAAGAGTCCTTCAAATCTGAAGTAAAGTCACACATTCGACCCTAAATAAGATGTTTTAACTTAGATACTCTTTGTCTAAAATTTGATAGTTTTCAAATGTAAGGAATATACCAATTGTACTACTGAATTTACAAAGGTTTAATAAAATACAGCTAGTATAATTCTCCTACTCCTTTCCAATTTACTGGACATGGATTAAAAAAAAAACAAACCTATATATTTAAGCCTATTGAGTTATCAAATTTCTGAACAAGATCAAAAATATAATGAATAATAAGACTTAAAATTGTCACAACCACATTTATTGAAAACAGTGTGATACTAGTTTCGGTTGTTACACCATTGCCAATCTCAATCAAACTGTAGATTGATTGAGATTGATAATGGTTTAACAACCGAAACTAGTATCCCACTGTTTTCAATAAATGTGGTTGTGATAACTTCAAGTCGAATGATTAATTATGGATATCTTCCACAATATCACTTTCACCACTTCAAAGAAAGGCCAAAAAACTCATTCTCTAAAGCACTAAAACTTCAAAAAAGCACAATCCAAAACAACGCAACTCTTCATAAAAAATGGAGGTATGTTATTATAGAAAAACGTATTTTATTCAGAACGTATCCGAAAATCAATGCACAACGTATCCAATCACAACGTATTGTGAACGTCAGTTCACAACGTATCCAATCAAAATAAATTGCGTTTTGACAAAAAATATCTACACATTTTTTCAAAATGTTCCGACATTGTTTGCGAAATCTCTTGAATATGTCTACCTCCCTGAACATTGTTTACAAGCGATTAAATACAAGTCCACTTTTGTTTTGCAAACTTTTTTCCAAGTAAACACGCGCAATGAAATCAAACGCTAAAGGTTTTTTAGCGTAAATATGAACAAAAATAAATTTCCATCATAGGTCTTTTTTGAAGCGTCAGCAAATATTCCAGCCTGATATGAAAAAAATGCTAAATACCGCACATGGAATGTCGGGAGAATATTTGAATACTTAAAAAAAACCCAGATTATTATTGATAACGTACAGAAAAGTTGAAATATTGACAAAATTGAATCGTGATGTTCAGTTACGACCGCTCAATACCGCGCTTGGATGGGTGACCGTGCCTTCTATGACTTGATGTTATAAGCATTATTATCACTTACCCGGTGGTTCGGAACCCACCTAAAAATGAAGGTCAACCGCGTTCTCCGTAACATGGTTTAAAAGGCGAGGTGGAGCTACCCGTAAGGGTCTTTCCACCAATAAAAGTGATGCGTTTTTTTTTCTCAATAAAATCTATTCTATGATCTGATTCTATCAAACATAAAAATCGTGCTCAATAAACGTCAAACCCCCAAAATCAGACCTATTCAGTTGGCCTACGGTGGCCAAATCGAGAAATATGGACGACAGAATACGATAGGCTCCACCAAAGCTTCACTAGTTTGTTGTTAACGACATTCAAGTCTCACGTTACTCGGATTTAGAGCACGTTTGTGCCTCGCCTATTTGTGCCCTAAAGGCGGAAGGGCTCATACAGACAGCTCGTTTTATTGGAAGGGCCGGTCGCTGTTTGATAAGGGCCTCAGGTTTGTCCACATCATAAACCTGACTCTGCCCCATCCCACTTTACCTAGCTCGTTCCCTAACTCTCAATAAATTTGCTTCTGTATCCACAGGTATATGTATATATATTATATATATATTTGTGAGCGTATTATATCCACAGGTATATTTGTTAGTAACATTACTATATGAGTGAGTGTATGAGTAGAGGAGCTTATATACAGTATATCTCTTTATATATAAATAAATTTGGGAAAGTTTCATGTACATGTAATTACTGTGTATATATATACATATGAGAGATTAATTGATTAAATGCTTTTATTAGGGCGAGATTAGGACTCCTGGTCCTCTCTTCCACTCAACCCTTTCAATTATGACTAGTTTCACAAATTTACAATACGTAATGCATACTAACAAAATACAATATTCAAAATTAAAATGATTATAAAATAAATATCAAATTATATACATGCTGTAAACTTTCTTCACTTACTCAAACACACACACACACACACACACACACACACACACACACACACACACACACACACACACACACACACACACACACACACACACACATGTATATATATATATACACACACTTACATACCACTCATTCAGCTTACATTTTTCAATAAAGGATTCAGTAACGTTCTCGTTGTTTCAAAAATTTTACTTTGGAGCTTGTTTAAACAATGAAAAGAGAGAGAGAGAGATAGATAACTTGTCTTTATTGAGGCGAAGCTAGGGCTCGCAGGTCCTCTCTTTCACCTAACCCTTAGAAGATGAAAAAGGGAAAGATGAAGAAAAAGTGAAAGAAAAAAAGGAAAGGGAGAACAAGCAGTAAAAGAGGGATAAGAATTAAAAGAATGGGGAAGAGCAGTGGTAGAAAGAGTGAGTAGAAGAGGAGTAGAAAAAATTGAAAAAGGAGCAGAAACCAACAGGCAGCAGAAGAGCGAGAAGGAGAAAGAGAAGAAGTAAAGGGAAAAAGAAGAAGGAGCAGGAAGAATGGAGGAGGAAAAGGCGGAAAAGAAATAGAAATAAAATATAAAGTAGCAGGAGAAGGAAAAGAGTAGAAGAAAAGAAGAGAAAGAAAAAAGGGAGAGCAAGCAGCAGAAGAGGGAGAAAAAGTAAAAGAAAAGGGAAGAGCAGAAGTGGAAGACAATGAGTAGAAGAAGAGGAGTAAAAGGAAAGGATAAGAAGGAGTGAAAAGAACAACTGTCAGCAGAAGAGGGGGAGTGAGAAAGAGAATAAGTAAAAGAGAGAGTGTGAGTGAGTGATACTCATCCAGCAGCTTCCATTAATATAGTGACCAACTTCCCCATCAACTTATATGCAAGTATAAATCAGAGTTTTATCAACTTACAACGGAATACAATTTGTAGAGTTCTACAACAGAATCATGAATAAAGCTTGATGTTGTAGCTATATTTATTATTAAAAAACAAGATACTCTAGGCTTGTGAGTTGTTACATCGTTCACAATCGCAAACAAACTGAAGCTTCAATATTCAATAGTTACATACGGAATAGGGCCTATAACAATCTATTTATAATTATAAAAGTCAAATACCATTGACTCATTCATCAACGTTTCTCGAAAACCACTGGGCAAAAAAAAGTTGAAATTTGGTACACTTGTTCAGTGGAAACCCTAGAGGCGTACCAAGAACAGTTTTTAAAATATTCACAGAAAACGCCCAAAATTGACTTTTTTTAAGCTTTTTTGTTTCCGATTTTATGACACCTTAAATTCAGCCAGTCACTTTCAACATGTAGATACAGCTCATTATAATTATTTTAAATAAAAATTATTGTGTAATTAAAAATGACAAAAATCCATAACGTAATAACAATTAGGCCTATATTTATTCATGGCATTTTACAAATAATGGTGTAGGGCTCCAGTTTGTTCTGTTTATTGATTCAATATTTCAGTTGGCTTTTACTGGTAGTTTTTACTAAAGGAATGAAAATTAGAAAGGTTATTTTTAATTTATTAATAACTATTGAATGCTCGAGAAGATTATTACTAGTGAATTGGAAATTTTCCAGTTTCATTAAGACTGTTCCAAGACTCATAATGTGAAACGAAATCCATTCATATTCCTATAATTGAAATCAATACATAAATTCTATAATTAAATAATAATATAATGGAATAAAAAGAATAGTTGAATTGGAAAAACACAGTCTTGAGATATGTATAAAATAAAAATTAACAATTGATTCAATTTGTGAATTTTGTACTTTGTTATGAATGCTAAGAAATTTAAATGAGAAAAATAAAATCTAATATTAAAACTGACACTGTATTTCACTTTTATAGATTGTTTTACTCACTTACATTGGAGATGCTAGAGGGATGCATTTCACTTCTGAAAAGGAGCTTCGTCAACCTTTTCAGAAGTGAAATGCATCCCATCAAGCATCTCCAATATAAGTGAGTAAAACAATATATAAAAGTGTCAGTTTTAATATTAGATTGTTCATTAAGTATTTCGTAATGGAAAACATCACAGAAGAATAAAATGTTGTACAACATGAATATTCTTTAATATATCTTATCCACAAATATAAAGCCCCCATTTCAAACAATTCACCTTTCATTTCATTTGAAATTCATCCCACGATAGCATACATTCAGTTTTTTAAGCAAAGAGCACTAATAAAAAATATTGAACCGTTCAATCTCGATCATTAAAAAAGCGTTTCAACACTACAGTAAATATTTGTAAACTTTTTATAGGTGTTGTGAACCTCCACAATAAAAGTAAACAAGGTTAATATTTTTTGTTACTAGTTACATTAATTAAGGGAACATTACATAAATAAATACGCGGTATAAACAAATATCAACTTTGTTTATTTTTGCCACAGTATATTCCCTTCATAAATTTACTGTGTACAGCGCGATACATTTTCTCAGTTTTGCTTACATTATCACCTCTCTCTCACTCTCTCTATTATTTCTCATATTTCTCTTATTATTTTCACATATAAATTTCATTTATTTATTTTGCAAATAATAAATTTTTAATGTTATTTTTTTAATACTGTGGTTTTAGGTGGGGCTTTCATGCCTCAACTTCACCCACAGCACTTTTATAAATTGTCAAGTGCGAAAAAAGTCAATTTATCTACCTATCTATCTCACTCTCTTTCTCCTTCCCCACTCACTCCCGTTCACAATAACAGAACACACCTAATGATAATATGAATGTGTCACAAAACAAACACAGAAGAACGACCTCCAGAAAAAGCACTCGTTCTAAAAACGCTGTACAACTTTTTGCACAATGATCATAAATGTTCCAATGGCCGTCAATTGTTTTCTGAGCTGTAACGACAATCATTTCACGCGCGACGATGTTTTCAATTCACTTTTCTATTCAATTATTTCCGAACAAAGATAACACCCCGACAATAATTGATTTAGAGAGGAGTTTTTCAACGATTCTGATCAAATTTCTCCACATTGTACCCTTTTTTCTCCCTTTTTCTGCTCTCGATCGACTAATTTCAAGCACTTTACATTCTCCGAGAACAATTTCAATATTTTTCCAAAAATTGAACTGGCAAATGTATTCAACTGATAGATTTGTTCTCAATTTTCCTACTGGTTTGTATTAATTGCACGCATACATGCAGATCTAACATATATTTATATATGTATATAGGTACGTACACAGCTCTATATATAGTATAGCCGTCAGCTAACCTACAATATTTTGCAACTCAAATTTCTGTTTCAATTCATATAGATCTAGACCAGTGGTTCCCAAAGTGGTCCATGTGGACCCCCTGGGGTCCACGGGGACCTGCCAGGGGGTCCATGTATGTGAAAAATGAAATTGGGGGTCCATGATATGATAATGGGGGTCCACAATAGCAAATGTCTTTGGATCGGGGCGTAGTATATGCTATGTACAATCTAATATCAAAACTGACACTGTATTTCCAAGTAAATTAGGATTTTTACTCACTTATACTGGAGATACTGGAGGTATGAATTTCACTTCTAAACAGAATCTTCATCAGCCTAGAAGTGAAATGCATCCCTCTAATATCTCAAGTATACGTGAGCAAAAATCATAATTTAAATAGGAATACAGTGTCATTTTTTATATTAAATTGTTCATCAAGTTTTTCTTTTGGAAAACATCACAGAGTACCAGTAGGCTACTTATGTAAGTTACTTGTATAATACTGTTATACGTACATGCAAGCAAGCATTATATCTATTTGAAATAATAGCGCTTTCTATGAAAAAATTTTTAAATCGGAGAATTTATACTTAGTTTTCTTGTATTTGAAAGTTATAAGCTTTCACTGGCAAGTGACTAAACAGCTCAGGTTTACAAAATATAAATTTCCGTTTTTAGTTTTATTATTATGAAAAAAAAAACAAGCCCCATACCCTTCAATTATCTTCTATTATATTTTGAAACTATTAACAAGTCAGGTACTTTTCAAGCTATTTTCAGCAATATTGTTATAAGAAAAAGTCGCCTCCTATATTTTAAAGTTATAAACAAAAGGAGCCTCGTATCTATATTTGAATGATGTTCTATCATATTTCAAAAAGGAACGTTTATTGGTAGGTCACTCAACAACTTAGGTAGGTATCAAACTATTCAAGTTATTTCAGGTTTATTATTATGAGGAAAAGGAGCCTAATGTCTTTAAATGATCAAACCATACCGTCTTTCTTTAACATTCTAGCAAGCTCTTGCTTATTCAATTAATAATTGTTCTAAATTATTCTGATGGAAAACAAATCTGTGCTCAATAAATTACATTTATTTCGAAAATAAATTCTAGCTTTGGTATTAGTGTTTAGTTTTTTATTTTCCACGTTTACAAGAACTTCTAATAAGGTATAATAAGCTTCCTTTTATTACTCTACGTATTTGATAATTTTAAATCGAACTAGGAATCTTAGTAGTCTATTCAATTCTAATAAATTTGTTCTTATCTCTTGATTAACTTTTTTGGAGTCAATTTTTAATATTCTTGTCAGAACACTCCATTACTGTCATTGGCGTAGCGACGGGGTACCAGGTTACAACCCCCCCCCCTTAAGCCTATGAAAGAGGCCCCAAAAATGAGTAGGGAGGCATCAATAAAAATACGATAATATCGGTTACTGGAGGTGAAAAAAAGTTTTCATATGTGAAGAGTAGCTTAAATAATGTTACAGCTAGAAAAAAAACTACAATTTGAATACTTTAATTAACTTGAAAAATACTCTAATTAAAGCTATAGAGGGGATGAGGCGAACAGGACAAGTTTCCTTGGGCCTCAACGTCAATCATTTTACAAATGTAAGCAAGTGATAAAACAAAAATAAAATAAGGGGCCCCAAATTGTACAGCTAGGGGCCTCCAGGGCCTCTTTTTTCCAGTTTAGGCCTCTAGAGGCCCCTTATAGAAGCCTAACACCCTAGAGGCCGCGGGCCCTACGGGCCCGTTTTTATTGCCAGTATAGTCATGTGAAGTGGAGATTCAAGTAGGCTGCATCTAGAATATTTTCAAATTTCAACGTTTATACATAAGAGTCCCCTAATTGCCTCGACTTTGGGCCTTCAAAGACCCCACGATGCTGTTGGGTCCCAGTATTTTTGGAGCCCCCAAACATGGGATTGAATTTTCCCAGACCATTTGAATGAAGTAGACACAGTAGGCTAGAAAGGAGAAAAGGTCTCTTAATATATTTGCAGGCGGGCTTCAAATGCTGATTTCTGTTGCTGTTCAGATCTGATACCCCAAAGAGTTTTATTGTGATCGTGAAATTTGTCACGCCATGAATCAATCAACAAATAATATGAGGGTTGATAGCCATAAAAAAGCTAAAAGTTGCACTTTCAAGAACTTGAGAACAATTTTTTTCAGAACCCCCAATGTTTTGAGGTTCTGTCACCATCTATTTATGTAGGCTAATTACAAAATTACTATAAGTTGAAGTTTGGATTTGGATGTGTTATTAATTCATTCGCTCTTTACAAGTTGAACCAAGATCCATTCAAAGTCATAATAATTTTTATAATTTTACACATTTTACATACCGGTATTCCAATATTAGTGAATAGTTCAAAAGATTACACAAAAATAGAAGAGATGCTTATTGCTCTCTCTGGTGCCACTCAGTACCCTTTTCCCTAGCTTCCACAGCTTTTTCAACAAATGGTTATCAGTTGGCTTACATTCGAATTTTATCTTTAAATTTAAGAAAAAATTCAAATTAGTTACACCGATTTTTTGAGTACAGAAGGCAACTAAGCATAGCTTAAAGACTCAAGTAGGCCTAATGCTAGTTGGGAAATCAAGTCATTAATTGAAAATTGGTGTTTAGGGTGAAGGTGTAAGGGAGCCTCCAGCCTCAACTCTGTCCCGGGCCACTAAAATGTCTCTGGGTGGCCATGATTGTAGGAATAATTTGAAACCACTATAACTTGTTAAATTGGCTTTATAAAAGTAGTATTTTTTAGATTTTATACATTAAAATTTGTTACAACTAATCAATGAACTAACAATAAACGAAAAGTGGGTTGAAGTTCTTAGGCAAACGATTCATAAAAGTAGTGATTTGTTGAATTTGAGCTTCCACTTTACTTAATTTATAAACTCCATTCTAATGGCTACTCATATAAAATTACTGATTCAGAGTCTCAAATCAAACTCAGCATCGAAAATTCAAAAATTTTCCCATAATGTGGACTAAAATAAATGGATTAATGCTCTTCTAGACATGAGTAGAATCTCTTTGGATACGACCTTAGAGGGACTATTTATCAAAAATTTTCCGGGGGAGTATCCCCGGGCCCCCCACACCCTAGGGGGTATTCCATACCCTAAGACCCCCAAATCTCCAATAAGCTTCCCATTAAAAGATTTTCGCTACGCTACTGATTACTGTATCAGTATCGCCCGTTTGTCACAAATTTGATGGAATATTCCAAAAAAGGTGAATTATATTCATTGTTATTTTTTTTCAACTCCTCTCCTCAATTCTCTCGCTATCACATTCCATTAATAATGAGCAGCCTTGCTGATTTTAATAGATGCGAATGTTGCAATTACTACAAAGGACACAATGTTGATAATAAAATACCGGCCGTTATACTTATTGGGTTCCATTAATACTATTTTACTAAAACCAAAAACAATATGTCATACTATTTGATTATTTCAATGCAAATTAGACTATATTACAAAAATTTACATAAGTTTATGTGCTTTTTAATGTTTTCTTCATCACAATTTGAATTGGTTACTGTGAGCAGTAGTAGACCTACTTCATCAGCTTTAAAAACACATTTCAACTTATAGTTTTAAAAAAATTAATGACTTTATTTATGCAGGGAGTCCACCTAAAACCAAAAATCATGGCAAGGGGTCCATGAGGCAAAAAAGTTTGGGAACCACTGATCTAGACTATACATGCAATTCATCCCAACTAGTATGATTTTTTATAAAAAAAAAACCGCTGTATAAAAAGAGACAGAATCCAACACCTATTTGAATCCCTGTTTTTTGAAGTGTCTTTAGGGCAGATATAGATTCATTTTTTTCTTTTATGTAAACATAATTATTGTATGTTAAGTTGAGTTTTTTAAGCTATCAAATTCTATATTATGATGTTGAAGATCCATCTTGTTTCCACTAATATATAATAAAAACTTAAAAAACACTTCTAAGTGGAAATTGTGACTCACACTATGGCGTGACGGCCGTTTCACTCTGATGTTAAGAGCATCGTAAGACGACCCACAGTACACTCCACAGTATTATGTTCAGGGTGTACTGTGGGTCGTTTGACGATGCTCTTAACATCAGAGTGAAACGACCACCACGCCATAACGTGAAACACAATTTCCACTTGAGTTTTTTAATTTTTTTTTTTTTTTTTGAGAATGAGTTGGATGATGGTGATTGATGAGTTGGACCTACAGTTTTAGGTGGGTTCCGAACCACCGGGAAGTGATTTTCAGCAGAGAACAGCGTCTTTTTTGCTGGCCAATCTAATCGATCACCGTTACAAACAGGACCTACGAGAACGCAGCTTATCTATCTGATTGAACAGATACCTGCTACGGCTCGCGGCTATCACTTCCCTATTTTAACTATCAAATTCCTCCAATATACTATTCTATATAATAACTATTATATAGCCTCCTATATAATAACTATTATATAGCCTCCTATATAATAACTATTATATAGCCTCCTATATAATAACTATTATATAGCCTCCTATATAATAACTATTATATAGCCTCCTATATAATAACTATTATATAGCCTCCTATATAATAACTATTATATAGCCTCCTATATAATAACTATTATATAGCCTCCTATATAATAACTATTCGCCTATATTCAAACAGGTAACTTATACAATAGAGACAGAATAAAATTAACGGTAAGCAGACACCAACTTTTTTATTATAGTGACTTTCTTATAAATAAGATTCCAGTCTCATTTATTGACAGCAAAATTGCAAATACTCTATCCCTACAAATACATGTCAGCATATCCCTACAGTGTCCTTTTGGCTGGCCAATAAGTGCCCAGGAGAACGCAGCTTATCTCTACCTGATTGAACAGATACCTGCTACGGCTCACAGCTATCACTTCTTATTTAAATATATACAGTATAACACAAAAGTATTTATTTATTCATTACAAAAACACAATCAAGTAAAGATACAACAATCACAGCCCACTCACCGCTGATTTCTCCACAAATTTTCAACTTGAAAAATACAAATTTTAGGTAATTTCCAAGTTTTACTACAAATTTTACTATGAATTAAAAACAGTACCGCTATAAGATCTTTTGCCATCATTATTGTAACGAAACATATGAGCTTTGTTCATCATTTTGGTGAGAGCAAATAAGGCAGGGTAACATTATGCCAATACTGTAGATTTGTTACTGTACAAAGTCTAAACAATAAAATAAAACACGGTATTGAAGTTATACGATAAGTAATAACTAGAAAATTCTTCTATTTCTTCCCTCTCTTTCCACCGCACAATCATGGCGATTCTCTTTCTTCGTCTTGCATTCCAATCCTGCACAATATTTTTCGTCTGGTGCTCAGCTCCTAATTCTGTCACGTGATCAGTCGTTTTATTAAATTCCACGGGTTTCTGCAATTCGTGATCAACTATCACGTGATGACTGGTGTTGCATTTTTCATATCGGTGTTTCTTAAAAAGTTTTCTTGTTATCAAAATTGAATGGGAAATTCGTTGCTCAAAGGGTGTTATTAAGTTAGTTTGAAGTGACTGACAATTGAATAAACTGACAAATATACATAAACAGAATTTATTAATTTCGAATTCCTTTAATTTAAGTAATAGCAATTAAAGGTGTTATTAACTTAAGATCTCACAAAATGCATAATAAATGCAATTCAGCAATCAGTGAGGAATCTTATACGAAAAAACGCTGTTTAATTTGAAAACGAATTCCACAGTCTATTTGAATCCCGTGATAGCCGTGAGCCGTAGCAGGTATCTGTTCAATCAGATAGAGATAAGCTGCGTTCTCCTGGGCACTTTTTGTAAGGGTAACCTATTAGATTGACCAGCAAAAAAAAAACACTGTCCTCTGCTGTAAAATCACTTCCCGGTGGCCAGGAACCCACCTAAGACTGTTAGTACAACTCGTCAATCACCATCATTCAACTCATTACCCACGCAAAGATCTCAGATCTATGTGGGCTTCATCCTCGAAAAAAAATAGATTAGATTCATGAAGGCCGTTGTTCAAGAGACTTGGTCTCCAAACTGTACCCTGCTTATATGTGTATGAAGTTTACTTTGTATGTAAAAAAGAGTGATATTAACCAAATCTTGATGTACATGATTATAATACAAGAAGCCGAGGAGGTTATCACTTGGTGAGTCACAATGGTAGCTTATTTAAACGAAAACCTAGTTATATTGGTAGGAAACTCTACAAGCTACCGCAGTTTTTTAAGAGTCTTCAAAATATAGAAATTATATAATTGATATGGAATTAAATATGAATATAAATTAGATACGAATAATTTTCGAATAAAATTAATTGAACAAATATTTATTTTGATTATCAGTTATTATCACCAGATAAGACTGTTTCCTCGTCTTTTGTTTATATTTTTTTTAGAAGTTTATTGGTACTGTATATACAATTTTGGAATCAATAGTTCGACACTTTGTATGAATCTTAAAATATAGAAATATTGTCTTGAACATATAGAAATATTTAAAAAATAATTGAACAAATATTTTGTTGATAAAGCTTTTTATAGTGTACAAAAGTTCCTTTCATATCCAAATTAAGCCTCACCTCAACTAATTGATATAGTAATTATGTTAACTAGTGTATAAGATTGTATAATTGTTGATCTGACTTGTCTTATAATCCTTAAATGGAGTCTCCAAGACGTAATCTACAAAAAAAATGCAAGAGACACTGACGTTCATAAATATGGCCCTTACTGTTATAGAGCAATTACGTCTAATGAATTGCTTTCATGGGTAATGTTTACTACTGTAAGTATACTATAGTCGTGAAATAAGTGTCTAGACCACTCTACGAAAGCACTCTATGGTACACATGTGTCTTCATTTAAACAAACATTCAAAAATTTCGTTTTTTGAGCTCAAACTTCCAGAAATGATCCCAAAACCTAACAAAAAATACGACATCTGTCCGAAAAACGTTTACCAGCAACTAGGGAGGAATGATGGCGTGAAATACGGTAGGCAGTGTTTTATCGAGTAAGGGGTGAGTTCAGTGTTTATGAACGGTGAGTAGAGATCATCCTACGTTAGAATTTACAGCAGAATACGTAAAAACACCCAAGCATGATGCAAAAACATCTTGGAAAGCAGGCCCTTGTTATTATAGGGCGCCCGTCACAATCCTCTCTCACTCACACACTATCTCTTTCTCTCACATTGTCACTCATTCACTTTCTCTCTCACTCTATCTCTCTCTGGTAAAGAGCAGCAGGTATTTCTCTCGCCTATCTCTCTCATTCTCTTTCTCTCTCTCTGGTATAAAGCAGTAGGTTTACTGCTCCAAATCATCACTTCCCGTCGCTTGACTTGACATCTTTACAATATTCTTCTTCTACGTCCTTTTCTTCTTATTCTTTCACCTTTTTTCTTCTCATCCTCATACTCCTCCTGCTCGTCCTTTTCCCCCCTCACCTTCTCCTCCTCTACCTTCTCTGATCGTTAGAGGTAGTTCAGTTAAAAACTTGGGTTTAACCATGAACTCAACTCTTGACTTGACGTGAGCAAGTTATTAGAACATGTAAGAAGATTTTTTCAGCAATTCATCCCTTAAAGAAAATGCAAGATATTCTTCCTAGAAGTGTCCGATTGTTACTGGTTAAATCTCTCATCTTTCCACATTTCCTGTACTGTAATTCTGTAATGAATGACATGACAGTCCTTCTGAATGATAAGCGCTACTGTCATCGTTACGTCTACTGTCTTCAATGGCATGAACGAATTACTCAATCTCACATTACAAGCTCAACTCTCAAACTCGCAGATCAGAGACTATTCAGAATAAACAAACTTGTCAGAGAAATCCTCAAATATGGCAAACCTAATTACTTTAAAAGCGATTTCAAATTTGTTTCTGAAGGAAGACAGAATTATTGTTTTTCATACTAGAACCGGGGATAATACGCTTAGGATACCGAACCACCATACTACAATCTAACCAAATCATTATTTTGTTGTAAGTGCTTGTCGGGCTTGGAATTCCATTAGGTGCATTGAGAGTCGAGCGGGCTTCACCTCGTCATTGAAGAGGTATCTTTTGGAGGGAATGACTGCATCTTTTCGACCATAGAGCAACTGCATGGCAACCTTCATCTTTCATTTTTATCCCATCTCTATTGTCAATAAATATTTTTTTTTAACACACAATTTCAATTATGTTCAATCACTTCTAACTTTTTCAATTTGTATTCAAATTTATTATCACTAATTATAGAATCTCGCAGTTCGAAGTTATCAAGGTTAAGTTTGAATGGACGAATTTTTTTTTTTTGAGGATGAAGCCCACATAGGTCTGATACCTGTGCGTGGGTAATGAGTTGGATGATGATGATGATTGATGAGTTGGACCTACAGTTTTAGGTGGGTTCCGAACCTTTTGTCCAGACTTCGCCCTTATTACGTAAATGCTTCACATAAAATGTCATTGTTAATAACCAAACTTTTTCTCATTTTCTCATCTATTGTGTTGTTAATAATATTCTTTTTAA
Source organism: Conomelus anceps (assembly GCA_948455865.1). Classification (NCBI taxonomy): domain Eukaryota; kingdom Metazoa; phylum Arthropoda; class Insecta; order Hemiptera; family Delphacidae; genus Conomelus; species Conomelus anceps. Next base: position 3,005,023 of record OX418226.1, on the reverse strand, counting down.
CCAGTCACAATTATATTTTGTAAATTTAAAGTAATTTTATCTTTATCTTTATCTTATCAGCATTGAGTACATCGAGTGTGTTGCTCTGTGGAAGCACCTTTATTCTTGAGGTCTACTGTTCACAGAACTACTAGTTTATGTTTTGGAGGTGTAACCTCAATGGATAATTAAATAGAAGATTGAGGGGTTCAGGAGTCTACGATAAGCCAATTGCACGACAGACGATAGAATATTTATTTGATGAAACTTTCTAAATCAACATTTTAACACTTCATCTCCAATCCAGAAACTAACTCATTTGTTAATATAATTAGGAGTAGAAAAATTAATAAAAGAATAAAACACTGTTAAATGCTGCAGTGCTGTAGTAATAAAAAAGTGGAATTGACAACATTTAACAGTGTTTTATTCTTTTATTATGTGGAATTGACAACATTTAACAGTGTTTTATTCTTTTATTATGTGGAATTGACAACATTTAACAGTGTTTTATTCTTTTATTATGGAGTTCCACAACATCAACCAAAATTCTACAAATAAGAAAAATTAATTTCTGTTCCAAAGTCTAAAGTCTGTTCTAAAATTCTTATACTGTTTCTCCTTCCCATCTCACTCCTTATCGTAGTTTTCTAATTCTCCTTCTCTATATCCTTATTTTTCTCCACGATTCCTGTACAACACTCACTTATATGACACCAGCTAAGCTAGGCTGTCCTTTTGTAACCACTACGTGTCAGTCCTTCATTTTGGTTGCATGTCAACCTGTGACAGCTTTGAGAGTCATGAATCATCAACACCGTCATCATCATCATCATCATCATCATCTCTGTTGACGCTCTCAAATCCTGATTTTTTATCGAGATGAAACAACGCGGCGTTCCCCCTGTTGCCCGTGACGACATTGATTGATTGTTTTTCGCAATAAGTTTATGGAGGGTTCAATAAATGCATTAGAGGGTTCTGCACTCGACTTATGGGCTTTATTATTTACTCTCAGTTTTTAGGTTGGCAACTACTGGCAAGGGACAGCCTACACGAACGATGGGTTGACACACAACATCAAAAAAACATTGTTGGTTTTAATCGTTCTTTGGGTTCTCTTTAATCGTTCTAAGGCTCTTAAAACAACCTAAACTCTCTACTAACCTTACTATTTAACTGCTTTGATTTCTATAAACATCATAATTATGCTTCACAATTCATAAAAAATGCACATCGGCAGTTCTAGAAAAAAAGTTTTGTTACTTCTCATTCTTTTTCAACAAATCTAATAATTGTATCAAGCCTCAATATTTTCTCTGTTTCAGTTCGACGATTTGAAACAATTTAAGAACAGATTTCAACACAATCAAAAAATGAAAACGTCCACGATTGCACTGTAAAATGCAATGAATAATTTGACTAAGCAGCAACCTTCGTAACATTCATAATTATTTTTCGTTTACAATGTAAACTAGCCGAAACCAGCCTAGAGCCTACAGTGGAAATCTGTTTCACTTTATATAGCTGAAGTGATAGCCAAGTGCCGTAGCAGGTATCTGTTCAATCAGAGATAAACTACGAAACTCCTAGGTGCTCTTTGGAACGGTGACCGATTGGATTGGCCAGCAAAAAAGACTCTGTTCTCTGCTGTAAAATCACTTCCCGGTGGTTCGGAACCCACCTAAAATAGTAGGTCCAAATCATCATTCACCATCATCCAATTCATTACCGACACACAAGTCTCAGACCTATGTGGGCTTCATCCTCAAAAAAAATTTATATTCAACCCCCAAACTCCAAAATTAATAGCGATCTCACTTTGACTATCATGAAAATTTATACCAAGTTTCAAAAGTCTAGAATCTTCCTATCATGCGCTAGAGCACAGACGGACGGACGGACAACGGCACGATTTCAATAACGCCCTGTCCGATCCTTAATAGTAGAATAATTGACTAGTTAAGAAGGTATGTATTGATAATTGGTAGGTAATTAATAGTAATTAGGCAATAAATAGTAATCAGAAGTCAGTAAATAGTGTAAAAGCGGCAACATTCATCAATGAAAGCTACGTAAAACATTGACATCAATCTTAATATGTTATTTGGAAATTCTGACTTTTCAGTCTGTTCAAGAATAGTATTTATATATATATTAACGAGTTTATTTTACAGCTATAGCCGTTTCTCGCATCCCATCTGCCATCTTTTTCGGTCTATCCAATCACCATCCATAAGATTCCTATCCATCATGTCGCTGTATACTTGTTTCATCCAAAGTTCCGGCGGTCTCCCTCTTCTTCTCCTTCCAGGAGGATTCCAGTTCAATATCCTCTTGGGCCACCTTTCATCGCTCATCCTTTGTGTATGTCCCAACCATATAAGAATAGTATTTACTTGTATTAAATCAATATATGGCACCTCCTGAAAAACCTACTGGTTTAGGAGGACTTTTGTTGTAATAATACTATATGTAAATTGATTGATTGAACTCAACTCAACTAAAAAAATCTCAGTGGTAATTACTATGAATCTGGATCGCCCATATTTGAACCTAATCTTATACCAAGTAAACAACAAATCAGAATAATATTAGTAATTTATCGTTCTATTTCGGTTTGACTGGTGGATTTTCGGCCATATTGTTGAGCTGCGATTGGCTTCGTTGCCAAGTTTCTACTTTGAATTGTAGTTTTGGGGGGGTGAGGCAACACTGTAATCACAATCAACCCTATTTCCAATTTCCCCACCGGCTTTATTACCTTCTGCTTTTCGTTTTCATTCCTCGTCATTCTCCATATCTATTCCTCTTTCTCTTTCTTCTCCACCTCCTTTTCATGCTCCTCCTCCATTTCATCCCTCCTCTGGTTAAGTGTCAAGAATGGACGAATCCTTGTCCAAACTTCGCCATTTCATGTAATTGCATCACTTAGATCGTCATTACTGTAATTAATATCATACAAATGAGATCATTGTACATAATTCTTAGCACTATAAAAATAGTATTTTCTGAGTTCACTACTGTATATATCTATGTGATGTTGATAGTTTTGATTTTAACCATTCATATGCAAATTTGTAAATTTACATGAATAAAGAAATATAATCTAATCTAATCTAAACCTCCTCCTAATCATCTTCATCATCCTCCTCCTCTTCATCTTTTTCATCGTCCTTCTTCTCTTCATCTTTTTCATCGTCCTTCTTCTCTTTCTCCTCCTTCTCTTCTCCTTTACCACCTCTTTTCATTCTTCTCATATTATTCAAGAATTTATCCTTATGTACATTCATTTTTATTTGTACATTATATTCTTACATTTTTACTTGTTGACATTTACATCTCTCTCTTTCTTTTCTTTATGCTCCACCTTATATTCCCCCAACATCTTCTTTTTGTTAGTGTTTTCCCGTTTCATTTTCCTCTATTAATTACTATTTCTTCAACTTCTTTTTCTAGTTTTTCTTGCCTTTTTCTAAAACCTTTCGGCATTCCCAGGTTTTTCTCACTTTCTTCCTCATTTTTCATCTTATATCTTGGTTCTCTTCTTTGTTTCTCTTCAGAGTTCTAATCTTCTTCTCCTACATACTCTTTTGTTTTTTCTTTTTCACCATTCCATCGATATTTCAGAGTTCTCACTTTTTTGTATTCCTATTCTTCTTTTCATCATCATCCTCCACAACCTCCTCTTCCTTCTTCTGTTCCACCTCTACTACTGTACATATTTTCTTGTTCCACAAATTTTCTCTTCTCGTACATTCTCGCATTTATTTCCTCTTTTTTTTGCGATCTTTTTCTCCTCTCAACAATCCCAATTCTTTCCCCCTTTTCTTACTCACTCCGTTCTTCTCTCACTACACCAAATTCGTCTTTCTTCTTTCTCTTCTTCTTTTTCCTTCTTACTACCTTCGGTTTTCTCCTGTTACTGTTCCAAATTATTTTTCTTCTCTCACTACTCTCAATTCTCCTTCTAACTTCTTATTCTTGTACACCTACACATTTCCTTCCTTTTTACATCCTTCTCCTCTCACCATTTCTCCTCCTTATTCTTTATCTATCATATTTTCCAACCTCTCCCCCAACTCATTCACAACAATCTCCTCCTCTTCCTCACCATCAATACTCCCTTCCCTCTTTAAAGTGTTCCCCTCCACTACTACTCATCCCCTCCTTCCAAGCACATCAATCATCTATCTATTGAAAACGTCCGCTAGTCTATCAAGCCTCCTCTTCTTCATCTTCTTCTCCTCCTCCTCCTCCTCCTCATTTTCATCCTTCATCCCCACAACATCCTCTTCCTCATACTCATTCACAAACTCCTCCTTATCCTTCTCCTACACCAACAACATCTCCTTCAGACTTCCTCCTCCTACTCATCCTTCTCCATCACCTCCTCCTCATTCTTCTTTTCCTCCCTCTTCTTCTTCTCTTCCTCCTACTCATTCTCCTTTTCATCCACTTTCTCCTTATCCCCCACTTCTTCGCCGCTTCCTACTCAACCTCCTACTCATCCTTCATCTCCTCATCATCCTCCTTCAACCTCCTCCTCCTTCTTAACCAACACCACTACCTTTTTATCCTCCTCCTCCTCCTCCTCCTCCTATACCACCACCATCTCATTCACACTTCTTCCTCCGCCTCCTTCCCCTTCAGCACCACCTTCTTCTCGAACAACTCCTCACCCCCCCCCCCCCCACAATATTGCCTTCTCTACTCCTCCTCCTCCTTCTCATCTTCCTTCTTCTTCTCCTAAACCTCTTCCTTCTCATTATCCTCCTCCTTCTTTACCCCACCTCCTTCTCACTTACTCCCCTCAACATCCTTCTCCTCCTCCCCCTTCTCCATCTTCTCTTTGTCAACCTCCTCCCACTCCTTCTCATTTTACTTCATCTTCTCCTACCCCTCCTCCTTCTCATTATCCTCCTCCTTCTTTACCTCCATCTCCTTCCCACTTACTCCCCTCAACATCCTTCTCCTCCTCCCCCTTCTCCATCTTCTCTTTGTCAACCTCCTCCCACTCCTTCTCATTTTACTTCTTCTTCTCCTACCCCTCCTCCTTCTCATTATCCTCCTCCTTCTTTACCACCATCTCCTTCCCACTTACTCCCCTCAACATCCTTCTCCTCATCCCCCTTCTCATGCATCTCTTTGTCACCCTCCTCCTCCACTACCTCTTCAACACTCTTCACCATCACCTTCTTCGTCTTCGTCTCCACCTTTTCCTTCTCCTCCTCCTCTTCCTTGGTCCTCCCTCCTCCTCCTCATCCTTTTCATCATCCTCTTCCATTAATGCTCCCTCTTCTCCGAGTTTATAAGCACTCATATCCTCTATTTGACGATAAATTGAGTTGCTTTTGACAGCGCATGAAAGGGAGAGGGAGAGGGAAAGGGAAGCCAATGTATATCTAGTCAATCTGCCGACTAGACTTCCCAACAACACATTATTTTGTTTCTCTGACAAAAAATAGCAGCGCTCAACCAAAATGGACTCAGTAGCTGCTTTCGTTAAGTGGGATTGATGGATTAATGCCATTAAAGATTGACGAAAATACAAACGCAGGCTTGGTGACGTGACGCATGGTGAGTTTATGTGAAACACTACACACATAGAATCAATAATTTTTGCAAGGGCTGTACCAAGAAGTTACCATTCGTGACGTCACCAACTCTAGAGCAGTATTTATGAACGGTCCTTCAGTGTCTCTTGACTCGAGGGAATCTTGAAATGTGAAGTATTTATATAGGCATTTCAAGAGTCCCTCGAGTCACTGAAGGAACGTTAATAGATATAGGCCTAAGGAACTTACTCATTAGGCTTCTACATATCTCGATGGAGATGTGAAAATCCCTTACTTTTTCAAGTTTCACTTGGGTTGAAAAATGTCCTCACGGTAGATCCATCAACTCAAGGGAAACTTATGAAGAAGGCTGTTGAAGCATTTCTTGAGATAGAAAAGCTTCAAGGAAAGTTCATGAATACAGGCTAAATCTGGGCACTTGACTTCAATCATTTTATTTCTTTATTCCTGGCATTTCTTCATTCTACAATCAAAATGTTATCAAATATCGTGAAAATTTTTCAATTTATAAAACACGGGGACTAAATCCTTCTATTTTTAGTTAAATCCATCTACTTTTAATGGGATTCCTCCTCCACAGAACAATTTTGATATAAATTAATAAATTATTTCCAACGAGTTATATATAAATGGGTGTATGTCTAAATATGAATAGGGTGGAAATAAATATAATTTATTCATCACTACAAATTGTCCAACCCACACAATCAAAGAAAAGGCAGTTAAATTTTGAATGACCCTACAAAAACAACCTAACAATTAATTGATATCACGATTCCTTCATATTTTCCAAGCCATGCAATAAAAAATACAGTTACATTCGAATCACCCTATAAAAAAACATAAAAACCAATTAATATCACGTTCACATCTCAATGAAAAATCTAGCAATAAAAAGTAAATGCGTATGGCTTTTATTGGTGGCGAGATCTTTATGGGTAGTTCCACCTCGCCGTTTGAGCCGTTTTATTGGAAACATGCTGGACCTACAATTTTATGTGGGTTTTGAACACCACCGGGAAGTGATTTTACAGCAGAGAACAGTTTTTTCGCTGGCTGATGCAATCGGTCACCCTTACAGTGAGGGCCCAGAAGGGCGTTGCTTATCTAATCTGTTGAACAGATACCTGCTACGAAACACGGCTATCACTTCCCTTCAAATAGGGAAAGTTTTAATCTAACAATATGATATAAGAATAGAAATGACCAGACAATAAATTCTGTCACTGATCCGCCATTTAAACGTACGGCGGCAGCGCGAGATTCAAATGGGAGATAAAGGTGGTTGCGGAGACTGTATATACGGTGTAATAAAGGTGACAGTAACGGCAGCGTTTTATGGTGAACCACGTAACCGTAATTGCGCCAACGCCGTTTAATAACGCTCGCAACACGTGCGAATTCGCGCTTCACGCAAAACAGACACTAAACACGCGCCAATCGAAAAATAACCGCAGCTTTTGAATTGTAATTGAATTTGGTTTTGAATGTTGGTGACAGAAAGTTACGTTACGTTATGTTACGACACGTTACCGTTATTTTATGTCACGTTATCGTTATGTTACGTATACGTTACCGTTATAATATACGAAGCCGAAGAGATTATCCCTTGGTGAGTCACATTAGTAGCTTGCTTATTTGAACAAAAACCTAGTTATATTGGTAGGAAACTCTACAACAAACTACCGCAGTTTTTAAAGAGTCTTGAAAATATACAAATTTTAAAAACAATTGAATATTGAGTTGCAGCTTTTTGTAGTGTACAAAACATCCTCTCAAATCTAAATTGAGCCAAGTTTATTATAGTTTTGAAGAGTACCTTTCAGATCAAAAATGAGCCTCACCTCAACTTATTGATATAGTAGTTATTTAGTCTATAAGATTGGTAATATTGGAAATATAATATAAGTGTTGTCTGATACTCCTTAAACGGAGACTTCAAGACGTAATCTTCAAAAACAAAAAATTATAGATAAATTTAAAAAATGATTTGTTATGTGAATTTAACAAAATAGTTCATACCTGCCTCTGAAAACGGATCTCAAAGATTCGAAAGCGCTCGGCCTACAGATTAAGTAAATTTTACTTATTCTTAATGAATATTTGACTGCAAGTCGTTAAATTCACATAACAAGTTAATATTAACAACGCAGTTCGTCATGGAACAAGAAATCCAGGAAAAAAAATGATCATAAGATCCCATTTCAAAGCAATCAAAACCTTCTTGTTAAATTAGATCAGATTAGTATAAAATTTTTATAAAACCATCTTTCTATTTATGTATGCCTTCATTACAAAAACACAATCCAACAAAAATACAATAATCTATTGCACACTACTGTTTTCATCAAAAAATTTCCAACTGAAAAAAAAAACAAATTTCAGGTTATGTCCAAGTATAACTAGAAATTTCACTTTCAAGTACAATAAGTTAAACAAGGAGATCAATTTAGAAGTTCGCCTTTTACAGAAGGGACTAGAACAGTACAATAATCCAAAGAAAGTGAAGCATATTTTGAAATTTTGTTCCAGATTTTAGAACAGAAAATATTCAAATTGAATATTGTGTCAACCATTTTTAGATCAGATAAGATTAGTTAATAGTTTTATCGTGCAATGTCTACTAGCATCCAGCATTTTGTTTCTAGTTTTTTGTTTGTAAGAAGCTCATTTATTGATTTATATATTAACTTACTAGTGTTTGAGAATAATAGTGTTATTGGAATTTCAATCTGAATATTATAGTATTGAAACTTATGAAAAGTCGAAATAGTTGCATTTATCGACTTCACAAGTGCATTTTCATTCACACCATCACAAAATTGAAATAGTACACCTTCTAGCTTCTACCTCCAAAGATCACAGAAATTTCTCCCGCGCAAAGACTCTACTATCAATTCTCACCGGAAATCGCCCGCCAACATTTTAGCGCGTGATTTGTCGATTTTCAATCGAAGAAAAGGTTACGACAAACCTCCATGTAATATATCTATATATCCTTTCGTTCTCATCGCAATACATATATAGTGTTGTCGATTTCAAATTACACAGGTAAAAGATCGAGTTCGACAAGTGACAGCCTCTGCAGTGCTAAGTACTTTACGATCTTCAAGTCTTCCCTTAGGTTAAATCGTTCTATTTTATGGCATTACTTTTGTTCTTTCTACCTAAGTGCCTCGTTTTCATGTCGAGGTTGTAACATCGACTTAGGATAAACTTACTTTTTCTATTGCCCATTCTATTTATGTACCTTTAAGGACACTGTACACTTGTTTAATGTCCAGAAATTTTCAAGTTTTGTCATCAGATCACCAATCTCTCTTCCCTTCTATGGGTTGAGTTGGATTATAATTATAATTATTATTATTATTAGACGTAAAACTCCAAAAATGGAAGACGCTGAGTAAATATGGTTCACTTTTGGACTTGTTCTTCTTGTTTGCCCACCATCTTTTAATTTTTTGTGCTTATTCAGCTTTTCTCTTTTCACTCCGTTTTGTTCCAACTCTTGGAGGTTTTGTCTCTGGTAAAACATCCCATTTATAAAGTTTTTTCTATTGTAAATTTCTTTGTTGGTTATTTTGGCCGGTACTAGGTCTTTTTTAACATTTCTTATCCATCCTCCTCCATTAACAAGTGATGCTACATAATTATAATATTATTAGTACTACTTGAGCTTGTACTGCAAAAAAAAATTTAAGTTTTTTACAAGTAAACCATGATTGCAAATCATATTTTGTCGCAAAAGTCATCCAAATTTAAAATTTGTCTTCTCTGTAGGTCTTATTTACAAGACTATAACTAACGGGTGTTTTAAAAATTACGAAACCATGAGATCAAATGGCGGAAGCCATGCATGGGGTGAATTTTCTGTGCCCCAATCGATATTCAAGCAACATTTAATTCATTGTTATTTATCTGAGTCTATCAGGGGTCGAGAGCATTAGTTTAGTCACAGCACTCGTTTCATAAAATTAAGGCAGATCTATTTTTTATAAATTCTATTCTTGAAGTCCTTGGAACTTATCCTGTCTGATGTTTTCCCACAGGGCTCTTTGCATTACAAAGTTGATAGCAGAATTGTTATGCAATACAATTGATTGATTTGGAACTCAAACAACATTCAAAAGATTATTTAAAATCTGTGATGTTTTCCATGATGAGCAATCTAATATCAAAACTGACACAATATTTTGATTTAAATGATGATTTCACTCACTTATACTGGAGAGATGCATCACGTCAAAAGAGAAGGTTCATCAGCCTTCTTTAGAAGTGAAATACATCCCCCTCCAGTATAAGTGAGTAAAAATCATCATTATAGAAATACAGTGTCATTTTTGATATTGGATTATTTAAAATGAAGTAAAAACGAAAATTTGAAGGGAAGTTGCTGAATGTGATTGAATGGACTTCACTTGTACATTTTCGTCTCTAAAATCACGAACAAAATTCAAAATTATATTCACTTCCTTTGGACTATAGGACAGTTTTAATGCTTCGTTTTTAAATTGAACATCTAAATTAGTATTCGTGTTTTGGAAAGAATCAGGAATTGTACTTCCAATTGAAATTTCTAGTTGAACTTGGCCAGAACCTAAAGTTTTGAATTTTTTAATTGAAAATTTGCAAAGAAAGCAGTAGTGGGCTTTGCCTGTTGTATCTTTGCTTGATTGTGTTTTTGTTAATGAATAGATAAATAAATAAAATTTGTTCAATTCAGTACAAATCAATTTTAAAATAACGGCATCAAATCCAACATTCAACGTCCTAACATTAGTACAAGATAGGATTTTAATCATGTACATGTTTAATATGTTATACATTATACCCCATGAGTTGCTGTGTTTACCCTGTAATAGCCACGCGATATATTAAGAGGCGTAGCAAGACAGCAAGCAGCCTTGAGAAAAATTGATGAAATTGAAAGAGCCTTGTTATGTGAGTAATCCTTTTTTGTATGAGCAGCCTTCCACGTAGCTACGCATGTATGGCAATATGTTACATGTCAAATTAGACATAATTTATGAACGAGTCTGGGATGCAGTGAGTGGAGGGAGGAGGATTAGGAGGGAGAGGAGGAGGAGGTGAAGAAGGAGGAGGAGGAAGAGGAGGGGAAAGAAGAATTGGCCCATCTTTCTTTCCCTGATTGGATCGGACAGGTGAAAGGCATTAAATTATACACTCAAGACTTTCACGAATTACGAACGTCTTGTGCGAGCGAAAATTTATTACTGATAGGTACCCAATTACTTTCTCATATCAGTGGGAAAGAGTTTGCGTATTTATTATTATTAAGTTGCCGTATTAGATTAGAAAAAGAAACTGAAAAATTAAAGAAAAAATGAATTCATAAAATATTGGATTTTTAATACTAGTAGTCACTGTGAACAGTAGACCTCACGCCCATAAATAAGGGTGCTTGCACAGAGGAGCATAGTCAATGTACTCAATGATAGTCACCATCGCAAAAGGCTGGGACATGAAGCAAAAAGAAGATCGGAAAGCATGAAAAAAGGAAAGATGAAAAGAAAGGGAGATAAAAGGGACGAGTATTAAAGAATCAGTAGAGTTCAGTTTCTAAGGTTTATGACCCTCCTCCCCTGAGACTGCTCACTTTTCTACTGCAGTCCATAAGTTATTAATTCAAAGTTCAATTTTAGTTTTTCTTATTAATCGTAATAATCATAAAATCCTTATAATACTCAATTAATACGGTAAAGAAAAGTTTTATCAATAATTATCCTATATAAACCCCACTATGAAGACTATGTGTTGGGGCATACAAGTCTAGTTGTTTAATATAATTTTAAAAAATGCTTTTTTTGAAGGATGAAGCCAACATAGGTCTGAGACCTGTGCGTGGGTAATGAATTGGATGATGATGATTGATGAGTTGAACCTAAAGTGTTTTAGGTGAGTTCCGAACCACCGGGAAGTGATTTCATAGCAGAGTCTTTTTTGCTAACATTTTGTCAGATGAAGTAAGATGTGTAAGTGCATATATAGTTAACATATATAGTAAACATAAGCAGTAAAAGTGAAATTAATAAATTTAAATAATAAAAACTACCTAAAGTTGTACAAAATAGAATAAGGTACTTATTAATAATTATTATTAAAATACAATAAATAAAAACAATTATGAATACAAACAAAAAATATAATGATCAATCAAAGCTCTAATTAATTTTTTTACATTGTTATGGAGTGGCCGTAGCCGAGTGGGTAAAGTGCTGGTTTGCTAGCCCAAAGGTCCCGGGTTCGATACCAGTTCTGACCAAAAGTTTTTACCTCGGGCCACTCCCGTGTTTCGGAGGACACGTTAAGCTGTCGGACCCGGCTGCCTAAAAAACAGTCGTTAAGTCATGTCAGAGGCCCTGAACTTATTCAGGTGCGACCTGATAACTCTGACACCAGACCTGAGCCAGTCAGGTCACACGATATTATTTTATTATTATATATTGTTATGTTTCAACTCAATTTTAAAATGGAAAAAAATCATGCTTAACACAACGTGCCACAACGATAGAACGGCCTGTAGCATGCTACAAGCATGTGACGTCACACACAACGTTTACACGACGACACACTCCATTTCAGCAAATTCTACCTAAGTCAACAGTTTGAAACAAACCATCCTGACTTTTCAAATTTGCCAAAATTGAAAGTAGAAAAGAAGATGGCGTAAAGAAGAGACTGAATTTATATAGAGAGAAACAAATAACTTACCGCGAAGGCCGTTTGGTACTCGTGGTCACTAGACCACACACCTTATACCTATATATATTACCTGTGCGACAGAGTGTAATATATTCACAGTCGGCTGTCCGCTTTATTGCCACCCTTTCTCTACGCCCTTCTCCCTCTTTCCACACACTCTCTCTTCTTCCCTACAATTGCCTCATTTTTCATTTCCCCTTTCCTTCTTCCCGCCTTTTTCCACCAATTTCATCCACTTCTCTTCCAGATAATTAGTGTCAACTGTGAGTAAATATTCATTAAAAATTCTCCCGTCACCTCTACCAGATATAATGTTCTACTCTTTCACTTATGAATTATTATTGCACGCGCTTGACATCTATGATAGCCTCTTGAAAGACACAAATGAAATTGAATTTTTAGCCAACGAATTAAGGTTTTGCTCATGAAGTGTATAAAAGAAGATAACGAAGGAAAATTGAGTTGGAATTTTCAATTAATCATGTAAAATACACATAAACAAATGTATTTACGCATTGTTAAATAAACTGTCGCAAGTCAAAATTTGCAAAAGCAGAAATTCTGTTGCATCTTTGCATTCATTGTATCAATAAATAAATTATCTCAATAAATAAATAGATCATCTAAAAAATAAATAATCTCAATAAATAAAGCAATACACTCTCACACATGGCTACCAACATATTCGGCACGAATTAAATTGAAATTAATTTTTAATCGATTGTATTTTTTCCGGGCCAATAGGAAAATGTAGGAGTGACCAACTGTGGCCAACTGGTGGTTGTTGACTACTTCAAAATGGCGGACGATGTATTTTAATAGTAGTTTATGCAACGATTTTATTTTGACCCTTATTTAAGCACGAGTTAGATGTAAGTTATAACACGAGCAAATGCGAGTGTTATAAATATCTCACGAGTGCTTTAATGGCCAAATAAAATCGTTGCATACACTATTTTATCTACGACCACTAGTATAAATTTAATTAAAACAATTTCATTTTACCTGTGACTGTCAGAGATACCCAACCTCTCATCTCAAATACGAGAAGTTATAGTAGATTGTTAGGTTAGCAGCTTAGGTTAGCAGTTGGCAGTTTGATCAAATCAGCTGATAGTTTCACAATATTGAATGACGATATTGATTCCATCAAAAATGCTTTTGATTGGTCCAGAACCCGTGTTATAATGTAGAACCTGTACTATAATGAGCTCTTTATACAACAGGTTTCAAAAAGCATTTCGAAAAGACAGCCGTTTTGGCATCAATTGTGAAACTGTAATGTATACATTATGACATGGTCGTAGATAAATAAGATTTATACAATTTTTTTTTTATTGATGATGATGCCCACATGAGTCCGAGACTTGTGCGTGGGTAATGAGGTGACTGATCACACATAGATGCCTGACGGTGGAGCGGGATTCGAACCCACGACCGTTTAAACGACAGCAAGCTGACGTTGCGACGCCCCAACCAACTGCGCTAAGCGGCCCGCCAAAATGGCGAACTATGAATTCCGAAATTGTATATTTTGAATTGAATTGAATTGAATTTTATTGCCAAAAACAAAATACTTGTGCAAAATGAAATAACAGTATAGATAATAATACACAAATACAATAAAAATAAATAAAATCACGTTTCTTAACATCATTATCAAATACAAATTTTTTTTTCTCTTTTTCTTTTCTCTCTTTTTGGCACTGCCAACATAAGAAACCTTGTGTGTTGGCAGTGAGTTGTAGTACATATTCATATTCACTTCTCATCAATTACAAAACATTTAGAATTGACAATAATTAAGAATTTTCACATGGATTAGAAAATTAAAATATACATTTGTTAACACTACGAAAGAAAGAAACCCAACAAAAGTAAAGTGAAACCAATAAACCTTTTAAAAAATTGTGAACAAATGACAGGGGAACAGTCTTAGCCGGTGATAATAACTGATAAAATAAATATTTGTTCAATTAATTTTGTTCGAAAATTAGTCATGTTAAATTATATAATTTCTATATTTTGAAGACTCTTTAAAAACTGCGGTAGCTTGTTGTACAGTTTCCTACCAATATAACTAGGTTTTTGTTTAAATAAGCTACTATTGTGACCCACCATGTGATAAATCTCCTCGGCTTCTTGTATTATAATCGTGTACGTCAAGATTTTGGTTAATCTCACTCTTTTTTTACATATAAAGTAGCTTCTTATACATATAAGCAGGGTACAGTTAGGAGACCAAGTCTCTTGAACAACGGCCTACTTGAATCTAATCTAAACTCTCTTTCTATAGACCTAACAGCTTTCTTTTAGTCCTAAATTCTTTTCTCGAAATTCCTTTTTGGTCAAAAGTAAGCATAAATTATTTACACCACACAAACGAACGAATGTATTACAAATGTAGTGAGCAGATAGAAGAAGCGAACAACAACTCTATTTTCAAAAATTGTCTCGAAATACATTTTCCCTCTGTCGTGTTGACAAAATCCAATTGATCGATCCCGTTCGAGCAATAAGTGACCCAAAACCCCAGCACCAATAACCCTCCCCCCCCCCCATCGAAACTGTATTATCAGCAACAGCTGTTATTGGGTTCAGAGCTAGTAAACCAATAGCAAACTTATTGACTGGGACTCAGGAAAAGGGCCAGTTCAACAATTTCCAGCTATGTTCGCTCGGAGCATGGTTAGTAGAGAATAACTTTGTGGTAAAATTGGGACAGAACGGTGGTGGGGAGAGGGTAGACTTTCATAACCTCTCCCCCCCCCACCCACATTAATTGAGGAGGTTGTGTTTACAAATCCACTCAACTATTGTGTACGCTCTCAAAGATGTCTCCTGTGAACTTCTTGTAAAATCAAACACGGGTTTCTAAATAACTTTCTTTGTAGGGGCGAAGGTGATATTGTGGAAGATATCCATAATGGATACTTGAAGTTGTCACAATCATACTCATTGAAAACCAATTGCTTAAAACTTAATTAAAAGAACAGAAGTTCACGGAAATATCCTCTGAATTTTGACTAAAGATTTGGTAAACAGGTTTGATGACTTTTAAGTGTCAAGATCAAAAATAACCGAAGTTTCTTCTCTCTGAAAAAATTGGTAGAACAAGCACGAACAAATTATTATTCAAGGGTCAAAAACACGGATTCCAAACAATTTGAAAAGTTTGTTGGGTGAAATTCTACAAATACTTTAAGTAAATAAATAGACAAAAACTTACAGTTGTTGTTGGAACGTCAAGAAAGCTTACCTGAAAAACGAAACAAAATTAACAATGAAAAATAAGCCTTGAAATTGCTACAACTACATTATTTATTGAAAACATTGGGATACTAGTTTCGGTTGTTACACCATTATCAATCTCAAACAAACTAAAACTAAAAGTACAGAGTAGCTTAATATTATACTAATCACAGAATTACATAGAATTAAAACCCTCAATAATTAATAGGCTGACCTTCATTGAAGGTATGTGATTGGCTGAAGGCCCTAACAAGTCACGCCCACTGGTGGGAGGAGCATCAAGGAATAATCTGTGGAAAAATCAAGAACCAAAAAGTAACAAACAAGAACAATATACAAGTAGGCTAGAACTAAACAAATAAAATGAAGCAAAATGAAATAGAGTCAAGGTCAACCGAGAAAAACAAGAAAGTACCGTTATTAAAGAGTAAGCCAGAATTATGATGAAACAAAGTTGGTTGTATTGAATTGTTTGAAATAAATTCGATCATTTAAACTAGTATTGGAATCGTTCGAGTAGTTCACTAATCTAGTCATCTTCAAAACTGCTAAATGTTCAATTGTCTGCCTTTGCCAATCAAATGAAGAAATTTAACATATTTTTCAGCCTTGAACTTCTGCCCATTAGTAATGAGATGTTTGCAAGATGTCTATGTTTTGGGTTTTCCAATCCCTAATATGTTCATTTATTCTAAGTTTGAAACTTCTACCAGTCTGACCCCCATAATATGCATTACAATCACCGCAATTCAATATATAAACTCCACTTTTATCCCAGATATCAATTTTATCTTTACTAGACCCGAACATGCTCTTTAAAATAGGTTTTATTTGACAACATTCTACATCAAGCTACATCAAACACGTTCTTCTTCAATTATTTTCCTAATTTATCAGATACTGATCCAAGGTACCGTACTTATTTACTTTCTAAATAAACGGTGATATTTGGTACACCTGTAAACTGAACTTACATTCTTCTAATTTAAGCCAGATTCATACATGGGGCACCTTGGAAAATTATAAACCTAAAAAATGGAGATTTTATGATATGCTGTTAAAAATCGAGTGCACCCCTTTTTCTCTCTACAGAATTATGTTTTTTCTCTCTCGAATGAATGATGTATGCTTGTTAAAATGATCAAAGGAGAAGGATTACTGAACCACTCCAATGCCTAATTTATACAGCAAAAATAAAACTCTTCATCATCATCCTCTGCAGCTGAAAGCCATCGATCTTTGGTGCAGAAATGTTTGTGTGAGAGATAAGTGATATGTTTGTGTGTGTAAGAGTGAATTGGTCAGAAAAAGAAGAAGGGTGGAAATATTGAGAGTGTTTGACGCACTTTCTGTGGACGTCGTGGATCTCAAAAATAAGGGAAAAAACATGGGGAACGATTTTCAAACAAGAAAAGAGCAAACGAAGAAGATGGGGAGGAAGGAGAGTAAGGAGGAGGAGGAGAAGAAGAAGGGGAGTCGAAGAATGAGTAAAAAAAAGAATGAGGAGTTAGCAAATGAGTAAACGTACGAGATAACAAGTAGTGGATAGAGGAAGAGAAAATAGAAAATGTGGAGGAATATGAGAGGAGAAGAAGAAGTGAATAAGGAGGAGGAGGTAGAGGAAAAAAGATGAAGGATGAAAAAAGAACAATAAAAGAAAACGTAATTGGGGAAGAAGAAAAAGAAGATTATGATTTTGATGAGGAAGAGGAATAAGAAGTGGAAGAAGAAGACGAAAAGAATGAGGAATAAGAAGGTAGAGGGGTAAAAAGATGAAGGAATACAGAAAGAACAATAAAAGAAAACGAAATTGGGGAAGAAGAAAAAGAAGATGATGATTTTGATGATGAAGGGGAGAAAGAGTGGAAGGAGAAAAAGAACAAGGATAAGAAGACGAAAAGGATACGGAATAAGGAGGTAGAGGAGGAAAAAGATGAGGGAATACAAAAAGAACAATAAGAGAAAACGAAATGAGGGAAAAGGAGAAAAAGAGGATGATGATGATAAGAGGGAGAAAGAGTGGAAGAAGAAAACGAAAAGGATGAGGTATAAGGAGGTAGAGGAAGAAAAAGATAATGGAATGCAAAAAGAACAATAAAAGAAAACAAAACGGGGGAAAAAGAAGAAAAAGAGGATGATGATTTTGATGATGAAGAGGAAGAAAAAATAGAAGAAAAAGAAGAACAAGGATAAGAAGCCGAGAAGGTTGAGGAAAAAGAGGAAAGACACTAATAAATAATGCATTTATTTTCTGACAGCAGGAACTGGCTTGTTGCTAGCCTTCAACACTGGAAAAGGAATCGAGGAAGGCCGGGCGGGCCATTGCGAGTGACTCACTTTCAATTCTATGGACATGGAGAGTGCTTGTTGATTTTTTGGTCATGAGTGAGGGGTAGAGTTGTAAGGGGGACACTGGGGTGGAGTTGTAAGGGGGGCACTATCATCTTTGGCACCTGAATCATTCCCTATCACAACCAAATAACCGAAATAAAGCCAACATTCTCAACAGCTAAATTTATGAAGGAGTAATGCTTTTGATGCTACACTATGATTGGCTGTAAACTGAGACCTCTGTCAC
The DNA here is from genome assembly GCA_948455865.1 of Conomelus anceps. Classification (NCBI taxonomy): domain Eukaryota; kingdom Metazoa; phylum Arthropoda; class Insecta; order Hemiptera; family Delphacidae; genus Conomelus; species Conomelus anceps. Next base: position 2,986,912 of record OX418226.1, on the reverse strand, counting down.
GCCCACTTATAGCAGTGAGAGGAGCTAAGAAACAAAAACCTAGTTATATTGATTCCCAAAAGTCAAATTTGTTTATGTCCTATAAGGAGTGATACTATTGGCCAATGCTTTCGATGCTACACTGTGATTGGCTGTAAACTGAGACCTCTGTCACGCCCACTTATAGCAGTGGGAGGAGCTAAGAAGCAAAAACCTAGTTGAATTGACAGGAAGCTTTCACTTCCATAACAAGCCAACAAACCATAATGTAATCGATTCTATAACAAGCTTTTGCAGATTTCTAAAGAGTTTTGGAAATATTGAAAGATTAAAAAGTTGAACGGATACCTGCTATGGCTCACGGCTTTTACTTCCCACATATGAAACTGATAAACTACTGATTGGCTGTAAACTGAGACCTCTGTCACGCCCACTTATAGCAGTGGGAGGAGCTAAGAAGCAAAAACCTAGTTGTATTGATAGGAAGTTCTATAACAACCTTTCGCAGATTTCCAAAGAGTTTTGGAAATATCAAAAGATTAAAAAATTGAACAGATACCTGCTCTGGCCCACGGCTATCACTTCCTCGTATGAAACTGATGAACTTTGTAAATATTTGATAATAATTTTTTATGTATTGTAGCGAATATGAAATTTGAGAGAATAGAAAGAAAGAAGAAACATTGGTTCTCGGTGTTATCTGCTATGTAAATGTTTACTTTTAAGCAATTAATTACTCTGCTTTTGACACTTTAATGGTGTTTACTTGGTAATTTAAAGAATGTTCTAGATGTTTGATTAGAAATTAATGGAGTCTTATTGAATATTGTGGAAAGTTCGAGTTTCCTTGGCTGTTTATTTTATAACTCAGTAGAAGTTGACAGAAAATTCGAGAGATATCTCAATTATGAAATTTTATATAAATAGAGGTGGACTCTTGTAAATTAGTTAAATCTTGTTTGAGATTATTTTGTGTTATTATGATTATTATTATTGTAGATTATTTTGTGAATATTATTTGTGTTAATAAAGTGTGAGTGATGAAATTAAGTGATGCCAGCGTTATTTGAGACATAGAACCCGTAACAGTATGTTAATAGTACTTCATAGACTGACATGTATTAATATTGTATAAATATTGCAAGTCACTGTGTTGCATTGTAAACCTCTGTTGCATTTACACAAAATTAGTGACAAATAAAAAAAAAAACAAATCTAATAATAAAAAGGCAAAAGATAATTTGCGTAATTTTGTGTGTTACAAGTTTTGTGTGTGTTGCAGGTTGCGACAAATAAGAAACTGATGTAATCTAATAATAATCGTCAAACGATAATAATTTTGTAATTTTTGGGGGGGTGTTACAGGTTCAGCGGTGGCCATGATAGGTGCCAACCTGCGTTTCGGCAGTGGTTCGACATCGAATTCGACCAATAGCAGCCGCGTGTTCCAGTGCCATCCGGGTGGCGAAACAGAGGCCACCGTCATATTCAGCCTCGGCGGACTCGGCATGGCTGCCAACATTGCTCTCATGACACTAATACTCACCAAAAAACAACTTAGAAGGTAATTTATTAATATACATTAAGCTATATTAGTCATTACAAAATGTCTTTTTTTCATTGGGTAATCATAGGGTAGGTGTGACCAACCGTAGGAGTTTAAACAAAAATGAATGCAATCAAAAACCTGTTGCATGTTATGTAAAAAACTAAGCCAATGTATGGGAAACATGGTCGACCTACAATTTTATTTTGTAGATTACGTCTTGGAGACTTCAGTTAAGGAGTATAAGACAAGTCAGATCAACAATTTTGCACTATTTACCATAATTACTATTTCAATTAGTTGAGGTGAGGCTTAATTTTGATTTGAAAGGAACTCTTGTACACTATAAAAAACTCTATCAACTAAATATTTTTTCAGTTATTTCTATATTGTTAAGACTCTTTAATAACTGCGGTAGCTTGTTGTAGAGTTTCCTACCAATATAACTAGGTTTTTGTTTGAATGAGCTACTATTGTGACTCACCAAGTAATAATCTCCTCGGCTTCTTTTATTATAATCGTGTACGTCAAGATTTTATTCATTTATTTAAAGATACAACATTTATTACAATTACACGAAACACTATCAAGTAAACATACAACACGCATAGCCCACTACTGATTTCTTTACAAATTTTGAACAAGAAAATACATTTTGGTTAATATCATTCGTTTTTACATATAAAGTAGCTTCATACACATATAAGCAGGGTACAGTTAGGAGACCAAGTCTCTTGAACAACGGCCTACATGAATCCAATCTATTTACTCTTTCTATACACCTAACCGCTTTCTTTTGAATCTTAAACACCCTATCAAAATTTTGTTTTGATGAATTACCCTATACTAAGATAGCATACCTAATATGTGACAGTAAAAGCCCATGGTAAGCTGTAAAAAGTAACTTTTTGTCATACAATCTAGCGAGCTGTCGCAGGACAAATACCCCAGATGAAATTTTACAACATATTTTCTCAATGTATGGAGCTCAGATCAATCGTCTATCCAACAAAACTCCTAGAAATGCAATATTTTCTTCCTTGTCTAGTTGATTAAAGTTGGGTTCAAAAATAGTGGCTTCCAACAAAAATGAATACAATCCAAAAGACTTGCCCGGAGTCGATAAAATGAGACATCAGCCTAGTTATTATTCTTACGGTAACGATTATGATCGGCTGCGGATCAACTTCACTATTCAATCCCTTCTACGAATTTGTAGATAATGAAAAAACAATCCTAACCAAAGTAAAATAAAGATGAACACGGAAACTAAATGAATATAGGGGGGGCAATAACTATTAGTTCTGGGATCAGTAGACCTCATGCCCAAGAATACGGGTGCTTGCACAGAGGAACATACTCCATATACTCAACGATAATCACCATTGCAAAAGTAAACACAACCATCAATCCTAACCCTCGATTCAATTCGTGTAGTCTATTTCATGTCTCTTTCCCACAAAAGGTCACTCTGTATCACATCAACAAGGCTATGTTTTCGATTTGTGAGAAAGCTGATTCCTCGAATTAGATATCAGACGTGTGATGAATGAGTTTATAAAACAATATTAATTAAATGCATTTACTTAGTAAATACTTGTTATTATTCTTAATTGAAATATTATAAATGATTTGTTTATCTCAAACAAGTATGTAATTCTTATGAATGATAACTTTATTCATATGAAAAAGGCTCAAACAGAAGAATCTGGAACACTTAGGGCTATCTATGAATCTTATTCCAATATTGCATAGAATGGAGCTCATTTTAAAATCACATATTCCTATAGAAGTAGGCCAAATAGCTTTACTTTTTTCTTTTAAATATTTTTTAAATTCAAGCACATTTCGAAAATCCTTACACATACATCGCTAGGCATTCCATAAAGCTGGGCATTCACGTTCCGATTTGCAGTACGACCTAGTTGGATAGTCGACTCCACTCACGCTCCTACTTGCAATCCGACTAGCAATCCAACTTTATTCCTAGTCAGCTGTGAACATCGCTCTCGAGCCAAAAAATGTAACCGAAGTTGCCCGAAGGTCAAACACTGACTGACATAAGTTGGACGACTATGATCCGACTCCCCCACACACGCTCCAACACCGTCGACAGTCGGACCTTCCAGTCGTCCCTCTAGTCGTCCATCTACGCTTCCAACTATCCAACAAGCCCATTCACGTTCCAATATCGGATCCAACCTTGAAGGTTGGACCACAAGTCGTACTGCAAATCGGAACGTAAATGCCCAGCTTAAAGGGAGATCTATGCAAAGTTTCATTGAACTTAGTCCATGCGTTTTGCTGTAAATACGTTACAGACAGACAAATGCAAAACGGTCGACTTGAAAAAGAGACCTCTCTTCGTTCGGTCGATTAAGACCAACTTCACTACTGAACACAATCTACAAAATGGTGGATAATGGAAGAAACAATCACGGATGACGTAAAACGAACATGAAAACTAAAGACAAAGAAAAACAAAAAACAAAATGAATATAGGAAGTCAATAATTAGCATCAACTACACTACTCAATCCCATCTACGAAATTGTAGATAATGGAAGAAATAATCACTGTAAAACGAAATGGATATTATAGGGGGTCAATTAAAGTTGAAGCAGGATTTTCTGTCTGAAATAAGTGAGGTGGGGTTTTGGTTGAGGATTAGGGGGGGAAAAGGATTGAAGCAGCAAGCAACAGGATTAGCACCGATGTACAGTGCTAGTTAAACGGGGGAAACGTTCATTTTGTCTGGACTCTATAAGGATTGCTGTAGCTGCTAAAAATTCCTACATAAATCGCCAGCTGTGTGAGCTCACAGTCCGAATCGTAAATTGCAGTTAGTCGAGTGAGGATGATTCATTACCATTGGCAGTCTCCGCTCTTACCGTGTCTCTTAGTTAATACTTGCGAAACAAGGATGGAACGAGGGAGAGGAAGGAGAGAGACAGGACAAAAAGAAGGAGAAAAAGGAGGAGGAAAATAAGGAGAAATAAAAGAAGAAGGAGGGAAAAGAGTAGAAGAAAAGAAGATAAATATAGATAAATAGGGAGTGAGATAAATGGCTTTTATTTGTGCAGTTTACAAGTAATAAAAGTGCTGTGGGCGAAGTTGAGGCGTAAGATATATCGATAAATAGATTAATAGAAAAATATATAGACATACAGATAGATAGATAGATAGATAGATATAGATATAGATAGATAGATTTTTTTTTTTTTTTGAGGATGAAGCCCACATGGGTCTGAGACTTGTGCGTGGGTAATGAGTTGGATGATGGTGATTGATGAGTTGGACCTACAGTTTTAGGTGGGTTCCGAACCACCGGGGAAGTGATTTTACAGCAGAGAACAGAGTCTTTTATGCTGGCCAATCTAATCGGTCACCGTTACGAACAGGACTTACGAGAACGCAGCAGAAGGAGCAGGAAGAATGGAGGAGGAAAAGGCGGAAAAGAAATAGAAATAAAATAAAAAGGAGAAAAAAGAGTAGGATAAAAGAAGTGAAAGAAAAAAGGGAGAACAAGCAGCAGAAGAGGAAGAAAAATTAAAAGAAAAGGGAAGAGCAGAAGTGGAAGAAAATGAGTAGAAGAAGAGGAAAAAAAGGAAAAGATAAGAAAGAGCGAAAAGAACAACAGCCAGCAGAAGAGGGAGTATGAAAGAGAAGAAGTAGAAGAAAAAAGAAAAAGGAGCAGAAAGAAGAACAGTCAACAGAAGTAAAAGAAGAAGTAGTAGTTGAAGAAGAAGAGGGAGCAGAAAAGGAAGAAGGAAGAATAAAGGATAAAAAGAAGAATAAAAGAATAAAAAGAAGAATAATACGGAGAAAAAAAGACGAAAAATTAGTAGTAGTGATAGTCTGAAACTGAAAGTATGGGGACCAAAAAAGGGAAAAGAAGTGGAAGAGGAGAAAATAAATAATAACATAAAGAAAATAAAGGAGAAGAAGCAGTGGGAGAAGAAGAAAAAAGATGAACAGTAAGAAGAGAGAAAACAGAAGAATAAAAAGGAAAAAAGAATAGGGACCAGAAAAGGGAGAAGTAAAAGAAGGGGAAAAAATAATAATATCAAGAAAATAAAGGAGAAGAAGCATGGAAGAAGAAAAAAGAACTAGAGAATTGAAATAAGATTGAAATATTTGAAATTAAAATAAAGAGTGAGAAAAAGGCTAGGTAAAAGGAGACAAAATTAATAAAACGATGTAGAAGAAGGAAAAAAAAAAATAATATGAAGAAAATGAAGACGCAGTAGAGAAAGAAGAAGAAAGAAGAACAAATAGCACTGGAGGTAGAAGAAGTAAAAGATGAATAAAAAGAAGAGCAGCGACTAGAAGAGGAACAAGAAGTAAAAGGTAAAAACACTTAGATTACAAAAAGAGTGCGCGTAGAAGAAGACAAAAACAATAATAATATGGAGTAAAAGAAGAGAAAAAGAGAAAAATGAGGGCGACATCTAGCTTCCATCACTGACTGTTGTCAAATGTACTGATATATGTTTGTACGTGTGTGTTACTTTGTTGTAGTGACCTGATGCTGGTGCAACTGGACTGGGCAGAAGAATAGGGGTTAAAAAAAGACGAAGAGAAAGGAAAATAAGCAGAAGAAAAAGAAGAGGAGGAAGGAGAAGGAAGAGGAGGGGAGCAGAGGAGGCGTTCCGAGTTCTGAGTACATATCTGTGTAACACGCCCGGCAGGCTACCAACGCCATTGAAGTGCTCTCTCAAATTAATGCGCGCGTGTATGTGCGTGTGAAAGAGATACAGATAGAAAGAGAGAGAGTGAGAGAGAGAGAGAGTGAGAGAGAGAGAGAGAGAGTGAGAGTGAGATAGTGAGAGACAGAGAGAGAGAAAAAGTGGGAGCGAAATGTGAGAAATAAGATTAAAGTCCGTTGACCTGGTGAGGAAAATAATATTCAGGGAGTAGGTTCTTTTTAAGGTAGAGTGAAAAATGACAGAGGATGTTGGGAGAGCACAAAAGAGAGAGAAAGAGTGAGAGAGACAGCTAAGAGACTGATAAGGGTGGGGGAGAAACAAGAGAGAGGCGAGAGGGGGAGCGATGAAAAAAAGTTGAAACGAAAACGTAAACTTTGGGTGCTAACGCAAAAATTCAAAATAGGAAAATTACTCAGGTTGGTGGAAGAAAATGTCTGTGTGAGAAAGAGCGAGAGAGAGAGCAGCATAAAAAAGTTTGAAGAGGAAGGAAGGAAGAAAGAGGAAGAAAGAGAAAGAAAGGACAAGAAAAACCGAGGGTGAAATAAGCCGGGAGAAAAGAATCTGAAACAGTAATTATATGCTCCAGAAAAAGGAAGGAAAAAATTGGCAAGAAAAAGAAATGATGAAGGGAAGTGAAAGAAAAAAGATACAAAGAGTGACTTCGATGAGTGCAAGTGTAGGAGGAAGAAGAAAAAGAGAAGGAGAAGGAGAAGGAGAAGAAGAAGGAGTAGGAGGAGGAGGAGAAAAAGAAGTGATCAAGAAGAGGGAAAGTAGAAAAGATGAAGAGAAAGAAGAAGACGAAGAAAACGAGAAGAGAAGAAGAGAATGAAGAAAACGAGAAGAGAAGAAGAGAATGAAGAAAACGAAGAAGAGAAGAAAAAGAAGGAGAAGGAGGAAAAGAAGAAGAGAAGAATAGAAAGAAGAAGACGAAGAAGAAGAAGAAGGAGGAGGAGGAGGAGGAGGAGGAGGAGGAGAAGAAGAAGAAGCAGAAGAAGAGAAGTAGGGGAAAAATAATAAAAAGAAAAATTATTAGACAAAGAGGAAAATATCGATGAAGAAAGATGAAGAAGGCTGAAAACCAATAACTGAGATGGTGAAAAAAATGTAATAACTTATAAATCAAAGCAATGCAAGCATTACAAGCATCGATGCAAAAACACAGAATAGCAACATAATGGAACAGCAAAAAAATAAAATCAACGAAAACGAGAGCAAAAGAAGAATGAGGGATGTACAAAATGAGGAAGGAAAGGGGTAGAAAGCAGGATGATGAATAAACAAAACGACAAAGCAAATGAGCAAGGATAGAACATACGAATAAAATGAGAAAGGATAGAACATACGAATAAACAAAAAGACAGAGCAAATGAGAAAGGATAGAACATACGAATAATACACCACCTAAGACAGGATGTTTCAATGTTGAAGTGTAGAATAGAATAAAATAGAATGACTGCCTTTATTTTTTGCCTAGGAGGGCGAAGTTTGGGCGCAGCCGGCCCTCTCTTACACTTAACCCTCAATGAATGAGAGAATTGGAAGCGAAGGATGGAGCGTTGAAGTAATCACGATAAAATAAAGGAGAAGGATATTTTGACGAGTAAGAAGTTTCCTTTATCGTCAGCCACTCTTGACTGATTTCATAACTCAATTATTTCTATTCTTTGAAGAAGTCTTAGCAGTCTTATCGCATCTCAGACCCAAATGCGTCATTTTGCTTTTCAATGAAAATTTAGCATTAAAACCAGGTTTATCTTCATTCTTATTCAACTGAAATCATACAATAGACTTCATCCTTTTCTCATCCTCCTCCATCCTCTTCCTCCTCCTCCTCCACCTCCTTCTCCTTCTTCTTCTCCACCTCCTCTACCTCTTTCTCTTTCTCCTCCTCCTTCTTCTCCTTCTCCTTTTCCTTTTTCTTCTTTTTTCTTCCTCCTTTTTCTTCTTTTCCTTTTCCTACTCCTTCTCCTTCTCCTCCTCCTCCTTTTCCTCCTCCTTCACCACCTTCTCCTTTTCCTTCTTTTTTTCTTCTTTTCCTACTCCTCCTTCTCCTTCTCCTCCTCCACCTTCTTCTTCTCCTCCTCCTTCTCCTTCTTCTTCTCCTTCTCCTTCTTCTTCTCCTTTTGTAACCATGACACTTTTCTATTTCATTTTCTCTTTAATTTAAAATTTGTTTAGTACAGTTACAGTTAAAATTACATACTAGCAAATATTTACCGGTGCAGTCACTGGTTGAGTTTATGGGAGCCTTACCGGTAACCGGTAAATGTTACCGGTGGTATCTGATCTATTCAAATTTTTCAACGATTATGAATTGAAATAGACTAATCAGATGCCACCGGTCACATTTACCGGTCACCGGTAACGCTCCCAGGAACACAACCATTCTCAAGTCAAGCGAAGACCTCACATTTCAACGTAAATTAATAGTCTATTTATTAATTCTGTTGAGCTTTTTATTTATTTTTTATTATCAAATTACTTTTCATTTGTATGTTTGTTTTTTTCTTTATTTGACTGCATCTCGGATGAATTGTTTGTATGTTTAGTATGATTTTAGTTTATGGTTTTTTGCTTTGCTTTGGATATGAAATAGAAACATTTTCTTGCTGGTAACTCTCAAATTAATTACATCGGGAGTATCTAATTTCTCTTGCCTTAGAAAAAGTAAGTTTAGTATTTCAACTGTACTTTATTTTTGGAAGAGAAATAAAACATTTATTTATTATTATTTTATATTTTTTGATGTTGAACCTTACATAGGTCTAAAACCTTTGCGTGGGTAATGAACTTTATATTGGTGATTGATGAGTTTAGCCTACAGTTTTAGGTGGGTTCCGAACTATAGGGAAGTGATTTTACAGCACAGAACCAAGTTTTCTTTCATTGGCCAATCTAATCGGTCACCCTTACAACGATGGCCCAGGAGTAGGTAGCTTATCTCTATCTGATTGAACAGATACCTGCTACGACTCACGGTTACACTTCCCTTATAAATAATATAATAGCTAATATATTCAGTAACCTATCTTTACATTATCTTGACCTTTACATAATCATGTTCTAATGATATTTTTTACGGAGGATGAAACCCACATAGGTCTGAGACCTGTGTGTGGGTAATGAAGTGGATGATGGTGATTGATAAGTTGGACCTACAGTTTCAGGTGGGTTCCGAACCACCGGGAAGCAATTTTACAGCAGAGTAGAGTAATTTTGCTGGCCAATCCAATCGGTCACCCTTCCAAAGAGCACCATTTTAAGAAATTGCTGACACCATATTAGAAAACAACAATTCAGCAAAAAAAAAAAAACACATTGTTCCACCTTTCACAAACCTACAATAAGCTTCTCCAACTTATATTGCAGGTGTATAAGCTGATCACGATGATATTACAAAGGCGAACCTGGTGTGGTTCAATAACACCAAACCTATTTCACTATATAACCCCAATATCACAGGGCCTCCCATCTTTTGGGACTGCCTTACCTAGTTTCCTCTTGTGAATAACCAAAGTAGAATACCAGTTATGGCAAAGGAAATTCTTATGCTCTCCCTCATTCTGTCTCACTCTTTCTCTCTCTCTCTTTCTCTCTCCTTGAACTTTCCGACACTTCTCGAAAATCCTTTTCCAATTTCTTCCAATGTCTTTCGAGCTACCACTGCAATTCTGCTACATCCGCAATTTGCAATTCCTTTTTACTTTTTCTTCTTATTCTTCTTCTACTTCTTGTTAACCTTTTCTTTTTTATATATTTTTTACCTCCACAGCTACCACCTTCTTTCGTTCTCCTTTTCCTTCTGGTAGCTCTCACTGAACGAAGTACATAGGGCAAGAGCATTTTGCGTAGGCTCTGTCTGTCCGTACACATAAAACTTCAGAGCGAAAACTACAAAGGGTACAGGTAACAAATTCTCAGAAAGTAGTAGGCACCTCATAAGAAGAAAAAATAAATTAAAATTAAATTCATCGGTCACCCCTGACCTGTGCTGAGGGGGTCACCCTTTTCAGAAAGCGGTCGGATGCTCTGGAGCTAGAGGAAAGTGAGCTTTTAAAGTGCTAAACGATTGCAAAGGATGTTGAATTTATCACTGTTGGAAAGAATAGGTAAAAACGTTTGGTTTGGTATGATATTTGTTAGATAGCTATTTATGGAAGAGTTGTATGATCATTACTAAAGTTGTCTTATCGTATAGCACGTGTTGCTATGGGAATGTAAAATAAACATTCCAGCAAGGCTACTAGTTTTGGTGAAAATTGTGAGATTGTGTTATTGAGAAGGATCAACGAATTGACACCGATTAGCTCTCACTGCGTTCCGACACCGCGTTCATATACCGAGTGTTTCATTAAGGACGCAACCCAAAGTTTAGGACACAATTTATTACACTATAATTATACGATTTATGTTTCACAAAATACAAATTAATTAATAAATTGACTATGAATTTTAATTTTAATAAATTTAACTCTACAGTTGATGTTGGAAGTGATTTCCTGTAACTTGAATACAGATTCGCACTTTTTTAATTACATTTGTGGCTACTCTTCTCAAAATTTGTTCGCTAATGTTCAAAATCTCGGTTTCAATATTTGCTTTTAATTCATGAATAGTATGAGGATTGTTTCTGTAAACTACGCTTTTTAAATAACGCCATAGGAAAAAGTCAGCTGGTGTAAGATCTGGGGATCCTGAAGGCCACAAATCTTTCGATACTATGCAATGACCAAATAATTCCCGAAGCATTGCTAACATTTCATTTGCTGTATGACAGGTCACGTTATCCTTCTGGAACCAACATTCTCGGTTGTCCAAATTTAACATTACAATGAACTGTTCAATCAGATCACGATAAACTACACCGTTCACAGTACAAAAAAAATCAACGGCCCTATTATACAGCGGCGGGAAATTGCACACCAAACACCTATTTTTCGTGAGTGCAATGATTTTCATGGAATGCATGAGGATTAGTGGCACTCCATATTCTACACATACCCATCTCGCCTCATCACTAAAAACTTCTCTTGCACACGTTTGTAAGATTTACACTCTATATAAGTCTCTACAATCAACACGCGTTCATCCTTGGAAAAAACCATAGCTGACACAACGCAAAGAAACGACACCGGAAAGCAGTACTAATGACAGAATATCACATTGTGACTCTCAGAGGCAATTGATCTTGAATACACTGTTACAGGTTTAGGGCACTAATATTTTCCCATTTATTACTACCACCTTCTAACACTTAGGGTTGCGTCCTTAATGAAACACCCGTTATATATGAAATTTTGCGTTCTTCTTTTTACCACTCGCTATCTATTGCGATAAGGTCGGGACAGTGAGAACGTCCCCTTTGAATTTACCGTAAGCTAGATTCCTTCCGCTTTCATTTCTTCTTCTTAATCTGTTGTTCCTCTTTCTCTACATCAACATCACCTGGTCTTCTTCAACATCATCTTTTCTTCTTCTTATTCTTCTTATTCTCCTTCTTCTCCTCCTCCTCCTCCTCCTCCTCACCACCACTTCATCTCCTCCACCGCCACCTCCTTCTCTGCCATCATCTTCTTATCCTTCTTCTTTTTGTTGTTGTTCTACATTTCTCTTGTTGCTCTTCTCCTTCTGTCACTATCACTATTCATTCTTTCCACATTCTTTTTCTTCACTCGTTTGACAAAAGTGATAGAAGCATGCAATTCTGCTCTTCTTCTCTATGACTTTTGTCCTCTTCATCTTCTTCTTTCTCCTGATCTTCCTCTCTTTCCTTTGACTATTGCTCGTCTTCTTGTTCCTCTTACTGCTTGCCCTCAAGTAATATTGTTAATCACTTTGCAAGTTAGGATTTTCTTTCATTTGTTGTTATTGTTTATGCATTTTTTTCTAATATTTACAAAATAAATATGATAGCTCAAGAAATTGTACTACTTTAAATTTTATGATATTAATAGGAGAAGCTATTCATTGTACTTAATATAACTCATTCATGTCAAGTTATAACCACTCTTTGTAAGTAGGCTACATTACGTTATTGATTTTTTCTTCATGTCCTTGTTATTAATAATGAGTTCAACTAACTTTATTTATTCATATTAGAAAAGAATAAATATATGCTATGTCTGTGAATTTCAAGTGAAATAAAAGCATATTCTCTCCTCCTCCTCCTCCTCCTCCTCCTCCTCCATTTTCATCGTCTTGTTTCTCTTTTCGTCTCCATAGCCCGTAACAAAAACGGCAGAAAACATAGCAATCTCACGGGAAAAATGAAAAACTCCCTTTTTGTCATTCCACTCTTTTCTTACTCCTTCCCACACAAACCCCATACCTCACACTCTCACTCTCTCTCACTCTCTCTCTCTCTCTCTCTCTCTCGTTTCACCTGGCTTTATCCATCCACTTTTGATTCAGTCGCTGTTATAAAAGTTGACTACGTTTCGCAAATCCACACACATTGTGGTGTCAAATACTTTCTGTATATAATAAAGGCAACACAAAATTGCGAACCATCTTCATATTTTATGAGTTCACTCTACAACCCACAACTTAATTCCGAGCTTGAGCAAAATATACTGGAAATTGAATTTATTCAGGAAAATCACATCACATTCAGGATACAACATGAAATCTACTCAATTTTACAGCATTTTATCAAATACTTCATTCCATACTTGAGAAAAATAGACAAAATTGAATTTACTAATTCAGGGAAAGCCCATCACATTCAGGATACATGATTAATTTATTATTAATTTTAGAAGATTTTATCAAATTCTTAATTCTAGACTTGAGCAAAATAGACTTGAAATTTTCTTTGTAGTGGTGAAGGTGATATTGTGGCAGATATCCATAATGAATAATGAGACTTGATGTTGTCACAGCCACATTTATTGAAAACAGTTACATACTATTTTCGGTTGTTACTCCATTATCAATTTCAAACAAACTGAAACTAAAGTACAGAGTAGCTTAATATATTATACTAAAAACGGAATTATACTATTGGCTGAGAGTGAAAGCACCTCCAATAGGCTGGCCTTCATTGAAGGTCTGTGATTGGCTGAAGCCATAACAAGTCACGCCCACTGGTGGGAGAAGCAACAAGCAAAAATAAGTGTCAAAATCAGGAACTGTTTCAATAAATCACTGTCCAAGTGTTTTCACTGTTTTCAATAAAAATGGGGATGTGCAACTGCAATTCTTATTATTCATTATAGACTTGAAATTGAAATAATCACGAAAATTACATCACATTCAGGATGCAATATGAAATTTACTCAATTTAAAAGCATTATATCAATTAATTCGGTCTCGAAGTTGTCTCAATTTTTTTAGTTTAAGGCTGTGTGCAGGGTTTTTGGTCATATTTTTTTTCGAAGTTTATTGTATTGGTTATTATTAAGGTATTGAAATGTTGACTATTGCCATGATAAGTTATTTTTTTCATCAAATATTTTATGAAATATGGGATTTCAAAGTTCAAATTTTTCTGTTTTTGGGGGCAATTGATATCTCCTACAAGTTATTTTAAACTTTTGATATCTTTTTTTAAATGGAAGACACATTGAGGAATAAAATGACATATTTTTCATTCCGATCAAACAATTAGTTTTCTCAAAATAATTTTTTTAAACATGCGAAAAATTTCAGTTTTTGAAAAAATCAATTGAAATAAAAAATGTGTCATTCTTTTCCCCAAAGTGTCTTTCAGTTATAAAAAAATTATCAAATGTTTAAAATAACTAGTAGATGAGTTCAATTGCCCCCAAAAACCGAAAAATTTCAACTTAGAACTCCCATATTCCATAAAATATTTGATGAAAAAAATAATTTCTCATGGCAATAGTTAGCATTTCAATACCTTAATAATATCCAATTCAATGAACTTCGAAAAAAAATTATGACCAAAAACCCTGCGCACAGCCTTAATGCTCAAGAATATTGAGTCACAATTTTCACACTTGCACAACTGTTATGTGACATTTTGCGCCCAAAAGTTGTGACCAGAAGTTTATATTGTGATGAATATTGTAATCCAAAAGTTTATTACCAAACTAATAACAAACTAAAAAATTTTACTGTTTTAACAAAAGCATTAACATAATTTTGGCTTAAAAATATCGAACAAAATTCACAAAAAAATATCTAGCCTACTTTCTTTGGACTGTTTTAGTTTTTCGTTTTTCAAGGGAACTTCTAGATTAATATTCTCGTTTTGGAAAGAATCAGTCATTGTACTCCAGAGTGAAATTTCTAGTTAAACTTGATCATAACCTTGAATTTTGATTTCTTAGTTAAACATTTGTAAAGAAAGCAGTAGTGGGCTGTGCCTGTCACATCTTGGATAGAATAATTGTGTATTCCCTGCTCTCTGTGAGGGTGACCGATTGGAGTGGCCAGAAAAAATACTCTTCTCTGCAGTAAAATCACCTCCTGGTGGTTCGGAACCCACCTGAAATTGTAGGTCCTCCATGTTTCCAATAACATGGCTCAAGCGGCAAGGTGGAACTACCCGTAGGGGTCTCCCCACCAATAAAAGCCATACGCATTTACCTTTATCTATTGTTAGATTTTTCATTCAGATGTGAACCTGTTATCAATTGGTCTTTAGGTTATTTTTATATAGTGATTCGAATGTAATTACATTTGTTTTTTTTTTGTGTGTTTGTAATATACTTGTGCAAAAATAAATAAAATAACAGAATTAAAATCCAATGAATTTCGTTGACAATACTATTCATAGAATTGATATAACAAAATGAGGGTTTCTTAACGAAATTGTCAAAATCAAATTGTTATATCAATAATGAAAGCCATGTGAAGTTCAACAGCATTACCGAATACATTGTTTTCATAGGAAATTATATATGTTATAAATCGAATTCCAGAAATCAATCGATGAAGACGAGAATTGAGTCTCAGAGTTCGGCGAGCCGAGATTCTGTCAGAGAGGCACATCAAGAGGGCTGGAAGAGAAGCAAGGAAGAGGAGAGAGAGAGAAAAAAGTGTGAGGATGGATTAAGTGCAGTGAAGTGAGACAAGGAGAGAATCACATGCTCCACTGTGCACGTGATTTTCTTCAGCCACAGGTCTCCCAGTGAAGTTTGAGGAAACTAGGAAATATATTAGAGGGAGGCAAATAGGAAGAGAAGAAGAAAAAGAGAAAAGGAAAATACGGCGAATTTGAATGACGAAGAGGAAAAGACGAAAAAAAGGAGGAGGAGAAAAAGAAAAAAGTAAAATACTGCGAATTTAAATGACGAAGAGGAAAAGACGAAAAAAGAGGAGGAGAAAAAGAAAAAATGAAAATACTGCGAATTTAAGAGACGGAGAGAAAAAGACGAAAACAGGAAGAGAAGAAGGAGAAGAAAAAGGAAAATACTGCGAATTTTTATTGACGAAGAAGAAAAGACGAAAATAGGAATGGAAGAAGGAGGAGAGAAGAAAAAAGGGAAATACAAGGAAAATACTGCGAACTTGAATGACGAAGAGGAGAATGACGAAGCTTAGAATAAGGAGAGAAATGTAAGAAGAAGAAGGGGGAAGGAAAAGAAAAAGGAAGAGGGAGAGAAAGAAGAAAAGGAGGAAGAGGAAGAGAAGAAGGAGGAGGAAACGAAAAAGATGGTGAAGAAAGAGGAAGAAGGAAGAGGAAATAGAAAAGATTGAACGGGGAGATTAGAGTTATAGTACCGTAATATAATAGTTTAGTATGACAAAGATGAGGAGGAAGAGACAAGAAACAATTAGAAAGAGAAGAAAAAGAAGGAGTTAACAGAAAAGCACAAGATTTTTAGTAAAAGTAGAAACACAAGTATAAATTACGAGTTGAAGATGAGAAAAATGGGAGTGGGATAAAAAAGGAAATGGAGGAATTAATGAAAAAGTGAAAGTAGAAGAAGGAAGAAAAGGAGGTGGGATACAAGAGAAATGATTAAAAAGGTAAAAGTAGAAGAAGAAAAATTAAGGTGTGTAAAAATAAATGAGGATAGAAACAGGAGAGAAATGTAAGAAGGAGAAGGATGAGCAAGAGGAAGAGGAAGAGGAAGAGGAAGAGGAGGAGGAGGAGGAAGAGGAGCAGGATAAGGAAAAGGAAAAAGGAAGTGAGACAAAATACATAAGGAAAGAAAAAAGAGAGAAATGTGAAGAGTGAGGAAAGAATTGATTGGGAAAATAGGAAGAGGAAAATGAGAGGAGAAGAAGGAGTAGTGGTTGGACATTCAGGAGAAAGAAATTTAGGTGGAGAAAGAAGGGATAGGGGAACAAGGAGGATGGAGGAGGATAAAGGAGAAAATTTGGTTGGAGGAAGAGGGGAACAAGGAAAATGAAGAACGTCTCTTTCAGTGAAGGAGCAGACAGAATGGAACGACAATTAGACGGTTAGACGAAGGCTTAAGTTCTGTAATTACTCGACAGCAATGATGATCATGATGATGATGATGATGATGTTGATTATGGTCCTTTTCTGGTGGTTGGCTGCTTAATTGACGTAATACGATGACGTCATACACCCGATCCGCCCATTAGAACTGTGGAAAGGCAGGAGGAAGAAAAAGGAGGAGAAAAAGATGAAGAAGATAATCAAGACGTTTCGTTGCTAAATTGGACGCGAGCATTCGATTGCAAATAATAAGATAATCTCTGTTGTCTGTTTCTGTTCGCCCTTGAAAAAAAAAGCTATTAGAAGATACAGTAGACTGGCTTTACTCGATAATTGTATCTCTAATTTTATCCGCTCAAGATAACTGCTTGTAAAGCCGCGTCTCCACCAACTGAACATGTCTGCCGAACATTGTTGGCGAATAAAAAAACCGGACAAACATTAAACATAAGGGACACCGAACATGTTCGTGAGTTCAAATGAAATGTTCGGTCTGTGAGCGAACAGTGCCGACCAACAACAGGTTCCCGCCACTCCGATCATAATGTTCGAGAAGGCGTCCGCACCTAACCAACTCCAAAAAATGTTCAGCAACATCAGCTGATTCCAGCGAACACTGTTCGCCGAGCATGTTCGGTTGGTGGAGACGCGGCTTAATGAACTGGAATAGAAAAACCCTTGAGAATTCCATAGAAGTTACAGGCTATCCGAATACAGGACATCCAAATCCCAAAGTTGAGTAATGAACTCATTCACTAGTGAATGTGACAAATAATCACTATAATTCATCGTAAAAACAATGCAAATACTATACTTGGAAGAAAAATTTGAAGAAGCCAGTAGCAGTAACGAAGATTTATCCGCTTATTTTAAAAGGAAACATCCTCTAACTTTAACCTCATACTTTAACCTCTGACAGTTAAGAGCCTTATAGAGAGCCACTTCAGTGGCACGACCGCGACGGATACTCAGGCGAGCCACTCTCAGTGATACATGCAACATTGCATTTCTAGGAGTTTTATTGGATAGACGATTGACCTAAGCTCCATACATTGAGAAAATATGTTGTAAAATTTCATCTGGGGTATTTGTCCTGCGACAGCTTGCTAGATTGAATGACAAAAAGTTACTTTTTACAGCTTACCATGGGCTCATACTGTCACATATTAGGTATGCTATCTTAGCATGAGGTAATTCATCAAAACAAAACCTCGATAGGGTGTTTAAGATCCAAAAGAAAGCGGTTAGGTGTATAGAAAATAGGAGTAAATAGATTAGATTCATGTAGGCCGTTGTTCAAGAGACTTGGTCTCCTAACTGTACCCTGCTTATATGTGTATGAAGCTACTTTATATGTAAAAACGAATGATATTAACCAAAATCTTGACGAAAACACGATTATAATACAAGAAGCGGAGGAGATTATCACTTGGTCAGTCACAATAGTAGCTTATTTAAACATAAACCTAGTTATATTGCTAGGAAACTCTACAACAAGCTACCGCAGTTTTTGAAGAGTCTTGAAAATATAGAAATATTTAAAAAACAATTGAAAAAATTTTTAGTTGATAAAGCTTTTTATAGTGTACAAGAGTTCCTTTCATATAAAATTTAAGCCTCGCCTCAACTAATTGATATAGTAATAATTATGGTGTCTAGTGTATAATTGTTGATCTGACTTGTCTTATACTCCTTGACTGGAGTCTACAAGACGTAATCTACAAAAAAAATAAAAAAATGGAGCTTATTATACTGAGCCACAGGTTAGGCCACGCCCCCTTTATTCGCGGCCACAGACTAATCAAGTCGCCAACACTCGCTCGAGTCGCTCTCTTTTAACAAAAAATATGTATAACAAGTGCAAAGAATTTAAAGTGTTGAGATTACCAAATTCAAATTGTTCAAAAATTTATGTTTAAAAAATGTTTTAATCACTCACCCGAAAATCAACAGATAAATAAGTTGTTATTGCTAGAAGGTCAAGACAGCTTACCTGAAAAAAGAAACAAAGTTAATTAAAACGGGATTCAAGACATGATAATTCACATTGTAGAGCTTGAACAAATACCAAAAATCTTAGCTTTAACCTAAGCTATCTTAATAGCTTCTCAATAGCTAAAGGAACTAGATAATTTCACGAAATTGTCACAACCACATTTATTGAAGAATAATGAGAAACTAGTTTCAGTTGTTATACCATTATCAATCTCAATCAAACTAAAACTAAAGTACAGAGAAGCTTAATATATACTGAACATGGAATGATACTATTGGCTTAGCGAGAAAGAGGCTGACCTTCATCGAAGGTTGCGATTGGTTGACAAGTCACGCTGAGAGGAGTAACAAGCAAAAATACGAGTCAAATCAATAACTAAAAACTGTGAACAACAACAAAAAATTACGTAATAAGGCTAGAATTGAATCAAATTAAAACTAAAAAATTGAAAGCTCACTGAAATGCAGTCAAGGTCAACCGAGAAATACATGAAAGAACTGTTTTTTTAATGTAGGCTGGAATTATGATGAAACCAAGTTAGTTGTATTGAATTGGTTGAAATAAATTTGATCATTTAAACTAGTATTGGAATCGTTTCTTACCAACCTAGTTATCTCGAAAGCTCCTAAAATGTTCAGTTGTCTGCCTATGCCAATCAAATGCAAAAATTCGACGTTTTCTTCAGTCTTGAACTTGTGCCCATTATGATGCTCCTTTTTGGGTTTTCCAATCCCTGATATGTTCATTTATTCTACATTTGAAACTTCTACCGGTCTGACCCACATAACAAGCATTAAAATCACAGCAATTCAATTTATAAACCCCACTTTTATCCCAGATATCAATTTTGTCTTTACAAACCCCGAATAAACTGTTTAAAACTATTTTCTAAATAGTTTTTAATAAATGTGGTTGTGACAATTTCGTCTTACTATGGATACCTTCCACAATACCATCTTCGCCATACAAAGAAAGCTTAAGAATTTCCCCTAATTGTCAATATGTCGATCTTCACCTACATAAAAATAAATATAAGTGTGTAAGTCATACTTCTATATATATTACTAACTTCCAAATGGCAAACTCCTCTATGTAAAGAATTTTTCTGGTATCCGTAGACATTTTAAGATTGTGAAATGAATTGGCATTCAATCACACGAATTTCTTAGCAGATAATTGATTTCGTTATACAGAGAATCATCTGCATTTTGAATACTTTATTAAAAACTGCCTTGACTCTCCATTCACTCACTGATATAAACCAAAATCTTAACGTACACGATTATTATACAAGAAGCCAAGGAGATTATCACTTCGGAGTCACAATTGTAGCTTATTCAAACAAAAACCTATTGATAGGAAATTCTACAACAAGCTACATAGATTTTGAGGAGTTTTGGAAATATTTTGAAGTACTGTATTTAAAAAAATTTAGAAAATATTAAGTTGATATAGCATTCAAAGTGTACAAGAGTTTTTTTCATATAAAAATTAAGCCTCACCTCAACTAATTTAAATTGCAATTGTGCTAGTGAGAAAGATTGATAATATTGTACACAATTATTGATCTGACTTCTCATAACCGGAGTCTTCATGACGCAATCTAAAAAAAAAAACATGTCGAATTGAAAACTTCCTCCTGTTTGGAAGTCGTTTAAAAACAAGCATTGTTCAAGAAATTGCAATTCGTATCTATCCCATCCACACCAGAAAGCAAAGAGAAAATTCAAATTTCCCACCACAAAAGTTCACCGCTTTCAGTCAGCACATTACTGTAACTTAAACGAATTTCAACGAGTTTTGCAAGTGGTTGTTATGACTGGCGAAAAACGCGTTCAACCCAGATTAGAGAGCTGTTGACCCTTCCTCGCTTACACAAAGAACAGAAGTCAGACAAGAGGCTGGAGGGAAGAGCCTGCAGTTTTTGCCCGGCGAAAGCCCTTGAAAGACAATTACTGTACCAGGGGTTTCTTCTTTGAAACATAACCGCGCTTGTTTTCTTTTCTTCAACTCCTTTCAAGGAGAGTAACAAAGAGGGGGGTGGAAGACAAAGAGGTGGAAGGAAGAAGAGAAGAAAGAGTGGAGGAAAAGGAGGAGGAGGAGGAGAATGACGAGAAGCAGAAGAGGAGGAAGATGAGGAAAAGAGGAAGAGGTGGATGAGCGATGAAGAAGAGGAGAAAAAGGAGAGAAGGAGGGTGTGAAGAATAGCAGAAGAAGAAGGGATAGAAGAAGAAGAAGAAAAGGAGGGGGGGAAAGAGTAGGAGAAAGGAGGGGGTGAAAGAGTAGGAGAAGGAGGGGATGAGAAGAAGAGTAGACTGAGAAGAAGAGGAAAAGGAGAAGAGGATGAAAAGGAAAAAGGGATGAAAAGTAAAAGAGGAGGGGGAGGAGGAGGAAAAGGGAGAGAAGGAGAAGAATAGTGGAGGTAGAATAAGAAGAGGTGAATGAGAAAGAAGAAGAGGAGGAAAATAAGGAGAAAAAAAAGAAGAATACAGAACTAAGAAGAGGAGGTGGTGAAGAGGAGGACGAGGTTAAGGAACGTAGAAGAAAGAGGAGGAGGAGGATGCCAAGAAAGATGAAGAAAAGGAGGAAGAGGAGGAGGAGCAAAAGAAGAGGATAGAGAAGGAAAAGAGGAGGAAAAGGAGAATAAGACGAGGAGAGTGAGAATAAAAGGAGTAGGGTAGTGGAGAAGAGGAGGAGAAGAGGTGGAGAAGAGGTGGAGAAGAGGCGGAGGAGGTGAATGAAGAGAAGGATGAGACGAAAAAAAGGAGGAGGTGGGGTATAAACAAGAGAAGGACGAGAAGAAAAAGGAAAAAGGTGGAGGATACGGATGAGAAGAAAAAGAGGAGGAGGACGGAGAGGGTGAGGGGAGAAGAAATTAAGAGGAGAAGAAATAAAGAGGAGGAAGAGAAGAAGATGAGGAAGGATAAAATAAAGTAGCAGAAGATGAGATGAAGTAGAAGAAAAAGAAGGAGAAAGAAAAGAAGAGTAGGATGAAGAAGAAGTAGTAGAAGAAAAAGAAAGAGAAAAAATAAGAATAAGAAGACTGGAGAAAAAGAAAACACTCTTGACTCCTTAATGACCAGACACCTCTCATGACAAACAGACCTTTTCACAGAGCGCAGATTTGAAGAAAATGGTTTAGAAAAGAAAAACAAACCAAGAAAATCTCCCTTTTGTTCTACAATGTAGCCACCCAAGATCCGTGAGTTTAGTACTTACCCCCTCCCCGCCCTTCACCATCACCAGAAGAATATACCATACAACGTCCAATAAAATTGAATATCTCTGCTCATAACAAGACAACGACTTTTCTTGCTTATTCAGAGAATAGAAAAACTGCTACAAAGACATTTACTGCAATGCAGGTCTGTAACACAGCATCTCATAGCACTAACAAGGATAACACTACTTGACTAGAGTGCTTGCAAGAAATCTCAACAGTAGTCCAAACGTCGACAGTTAGAGATAGAACGGTACCTTAAAGCAATCTGGACCCTAGTAGAGCGGTGTCTTAGAGCAATTTGGACTCTAGTAGAGCGGTGTGTTAGAACAATCTGGACTTTAGTAGAGCGATGTTTTTAGAGTAATCTGGACTCTAGTAGAGCTGTGTCTTAGAACAACCTGGACTCTAGTAGAGCGGTGTCTTAGAGCAATCAAGACTCTAGTAAAGCGGTGTGTTAGAACAATCTGGACTTTAGTAGAGCGGTGACTTACAGCAATCAAGACTCTAGTAGAGCGGTGACTTACAGCAATCAAGACTCTAGTAGAGCGGTGTGTTAGAACAATCTGGACTCTAGTAAAGCGGTGTGTTAGAACAACCTGGACTTTAGTAGAGCAGTGACTTACAGCAATCAAGACTCTAGTAGAGCGGTGTGTTAGAGCAATCTGGACTCTAGTAAAGTGGTGTGTTAGAACAATCTGGACTTTAGTAGAGCGGTGACTTACAGCAATCAAGACTCTAGTAGAGCGGTGTGTTAGAGCAATCTGGACTCTAGTAAAGTGGTGTGTTAGAACAATCTGGACTTTAGCAGAGCGGTGACTTACAGCAATCAAGACTCTAGTAGACCGGTGTGTTAGAGCAATCTGGACTCTAGTAAAGATAGATAGATAGATAGATAAATGACTTTTATTTGTGCACTTTACAAGTAATAAAAGTGCTGTGGGCGAAGTTGAGGCATAAGAGCCCCCTCTTCCACTTAACCCACCAAAGCGGTGTGTTAGAAAATTTCTGGACTTTAGTAGAGCGGTGACTTACAGCAATCAAGACTCTAGTAGAGCGGTGTGTTAGAGCAATCTGGACTCTAGTAAAGCGGTGTGTTAGTACAATCTGGACTTTAGTAGACCAGTGACTTACAGCAATCAAGACTCTAGTAGAGTGGTGTGTTAGAGCAATCTATCCTCTAGTAGAGCAGTGTCTTAGAGCAATCTGGACTCTAGTAGAGCGGTGTGTTAGAACAATCTGGACTCTAGTAGAGCAATGGGTTAGAGCAATCTGGACTCTAGTACATAGGTGTCTTAGTGCAATCTAGACCTAGACCTAGAGACCAAGTAGAGCGGTGTCTTAAACCAATCGAGACTCTAGTAGAGCGGTGTGTTAGAGCAATCTGGACTCTAGTAGAGCAAAGGACCATACTTGGTATTTGTTGATTCATGACGAACTGATAGAATATACATTTTCACCTTTTAAAATAAATAAGAAATAGGAATATTTATTTCTTACTTGGGGGCAAAACATTTTCGGGAAGGATGCCCATAAGAAGCATTGGGGATGCTTCTATACTATACTATACTATACCATACTATTTTCATCTCTCTTTTTTCCTGAGGATGAAGCCCACATAGATCTGAGACCTGTGCGTGGGTAATGAATTGGATGATGGTGATTGATGAGTTGAACATACAGTTTTAGGTGAGTTCTGAACCACCGGGAAGTGAATTTACAGCAGAGAACAGTGTCTTTTTCGCTAGCTAATCCAACCGGTCACCCTTAAAAAGAGCGCCCAGGAGTTTCGTAGCTTATATCTGAAATTTTCTTAATGGAAAACACATTCTGAGACCAATTTTACATATTTTTCTTTAGAATTTACCGAGTTAGATTAATTAGGCCTACATGTTACACCAACAAATTAGCGGCTGTAACAAACTGCAGTATTGCCAGATATGGCAGCAGATGATAGTGGGGAATCGCCAACATTAGCGCACGAATGACAATACTTTTTTACCAGAGGATGAAGCCCACAAAGGTATGAGACCAGTGCGTGGGTAATGAATTGGATGATGGTGATTGATGAGTTGGACCTACAGTTTTAGGTGGGTTCCGAACCACCTATTATCAAATTAGGCGGCTGTAACAAATTGAATAACTTCTAATTCAATAACTTGACGACTTTCTTCCTCTTCTACTTGAATACGATTTTTTCAGCGAAATTATTACAGCAAGGAGCATTATTTACAAAAAATTTTTTTATTTAATACAAAAACACAATCAAGTGAAGATACAACAGGCACAGCCTAGTATTGCTTTCTTTTAACAAATTTATAAATGAGAAATCTCAATTTTAGGTATTTTTTAAATGTAAAATATCAATTTTAGGTTATGTCGAAGTGCAACCGGAAATTTCACTTTGAAGTACAATAAATATTTATAAAGCACGTTTATTGCTTCATCGTAAATTTGTAAAAACTGTAAAATCCACAATATTTTAAAGCCCTTTTTTCTCACAGTTAACTTTATTTGCCTACCATTTCCAAAGTTGTTAACTTCAACTAGCTTGATTGAACCCGTGTGTGTGTGTGTGTGTGTGTGTGTGTGTGTGTGTGTGTGTGTGTGTGTGTGTGTGTGTGTATGCGCTTTGCCATGTGCTACGAAATGAATGAAGTAAAATTGGTTTTATTTGATCACAGAACAGCAGTAGTAGTGAGTGACCGTTGGTCCGCTCATTCAACAAACTCGTCTCGAACTAACGATTCGCGCGCCTGTGCGTGCGTCTGTTTGAATTCACAGCCAACCTGATTGCAATTTCAGCGATGAAACTCGTCGTGCAGTGTGCACCTCGCTCGATTCCCCAATTCTCATTGGTTAGTTTATGTGTTGCCTTTGTGTTTGTTTGGGTTTGTGGACAAAAGAGTGCTCACTATTCTCGGCTAAGGTTATTTTAGAGTGGGGGGGGGGGGTTGGTGAGGGGGAGGGGAGGGGGCTGGAGAAGGAGTATTGAAGTCTAGCGTACATCAAACAATAACAGGAAATGTTATCACAGGGTGTTCTCCCACGATCCCCAAACCAATTGCATAACTGCATCTTCTTCTTTTCTTTTTCTCCTCCTCCTTCGTCTTCTTCTTTTTCTCCTCCTCCTTCGTCTTCTTCTTCTTCTCCTCCATCTTATGTTTCATCTCTTTAATCTTTTCATCTTCATCGCCTTCTTCTTCTCCATCTTCTCTACCACCCATCTTCTTCGCCTTCTCTTTCATCTTCTTCTCCTCCTCCTACTCCTCATCCTTATATCTTCTCTGCTCCCCCCCCCTACTCCTCCTATTCATCATCATCTACATCCTCTTTCTTTTCTTCTTCCCCTCCTACTCATCATCCTTTCATCTTCTCTGCTTCTTCATGCTACTCCTCCTCCTATTCCTCCTCTCCCTCATCCTCTTTCGTCACATCATCTTACTCTCCTCCTCCATCTTCTTAACCCTTTACTTCTTATACTCCTCCTTCTTCTTCTTTTCCTAATCCACCATTTTCTTATTTACCATCTTCTTTCTCTTCTTCTTTTCCTCCTCTTCCTCCATCTTCTTCTTCTTTTTTCCTCCTCTTTCTTCAACTTCTTCGACCACTACTTCTTCTTCTTCTTTTTGTTCTCTTTGATCTTCTCCTCCTTCTTCTTCTTCAACTTCTTTACCTTCTTCTTATGTTCTCCATTTTCTAATTCTTCTTCTTCATATCCTCTTTTAGTTTCTTCTACTTTTCTATTACTTTCTTTTATTCTCCTCTTTCATCCTCCATGTTCTTCTTCTTCCTGCTTCTTCCTCTTCTTCTTCTTCTTCTTCTTCTTCTCCTCCTCTCCTTTTCATTTTTCTTCTTCTACTACTACTAGTACTACTTTTTTGCCCTCTTTTTCACCTTTTTCTTTTCGATCACCTATTTCATCATCTTCTCCTCTGCATACTCCTTCTTCTCCTCCTTCTCCTTTTTCATCTCCTCTACATTCTTCTCCTTCTCCTCCTCCTCCTTTTTCTTCTTTTTCTCCTCCTCCTTCTGATTATTTTCTCCTCCTCCTGCATCTTCTTCGCCCTTTAGTTCTTCTCCTCCTCCTCCTCCATCATCATCTTCTCCTCCGCTTTCATCTTCTTCTCCTTCTCCTCGTTCTTCATCGTCTTCTTCACCATCTTCTTCTTTTCCTCCTTCTCCTCTTCCATCTTCTTCTTTTTTCTCTTTCTCCTTCTTCTCCTCTTTCATCTTCTACTCCTTCTCCTCCTACTTCAACATCTCCTCCTCCTTAATAGTTTTCTTATCCTCTTTCATCTTTTTCATGTTCTCCATCTTCTTCTTCTCTATCTCCCCTTTCATATTATTTTTTCTTCTGCTTCTTTTTTCCTTTACTTTCTTCTCTTTCATCTTTCATGTTGTTCTTCTTCTTGCTTCTTCCTGCTCTCCTTCATGTCCTCCTCCTCCTTTTCATTAATCTACTCCTCCTTTTTCTCCTCTTTTTTTCCATCTTCTCCACCACCTTCTCCTTCATCTTCTTTTTCTTCTACTTCTTCTCTTTCTTTTTCCTTTTTTCTTCTTCTCTTTCATCTTCTTTTTCTTCTTCCCTCTTTCATCATCTTTTTCTTCTTCCCTCTTTCATCATCTTCTTTTTCTTCTTTGCAGTTGTACGATATGCGACTTTGAACTTGCAGTGAACATTCTACCGGCAGCGCTATAGGGTAATAGAGTCAAACATCTACATCTATTGCCTTACATGATGATGTATTATTCATGGACATCTTTACATGTGCTTTGACAAGTTGGGTGTGTTTATTTTCTTGGGGTGGGGGGGGGGGGGGGGTGAATGTTCTGTCATTGGTAGGGG